>JAASAO010001655.1:0-30912 GCA_017311375.1 Mytilus coruscus | reverse complement strand
ATTTGTCTGAATATTAACTCTTAGCTTTAGATATTAACCTTTAACATAGACTTACCTTGAAGGTCTCGACAAAAATAATATATAATAAAGTGAATCATTTGACATGTATACAGACATGTTCATGTCATCTACGTACTTGGACATTTATATACATAATTTATAATAATGGCAAAACTTTTATATTTAAAGATAAGAATATGGCTCACTTAAACATAAAATACAAAATGCATACATAATTCAAAAACGCAAACAATGTGCATGTTTTTTTTTCCAGTGAAATATGTTAAAGAGGCCCTTTGATCGCCCAAAAAAAAAATAATGATATCATGTTTTTCACGATTTATATGATTTTTTAGCATACAATCGTCCAAAAAAAGATAAGACGGTGTATAATCCGTGTTATGGAATTACTCGGCCCTTTCAAAAATCCTGGATCCTCCCCTGAATGTAGTACATTATTTGCTGTGAATTTGATATGAATGAAAAGAAATGTAATGATTAATGTCAAGGAGACGACAATTTAACTATGTAAGTTACCCAATTAAATTATGACCAGGTATTGATAGGTCAACATACGGTGTATGAACTATGTGCCAGTAACTACACTGTATGACAGGTTCTAAATCGCCCTTGGTGTTGATATGGTGTGAATGAACTGAACATGTTTGTTTTTCGCAAATTGTTTTGTTATCAATAAGGCCGTTAGTTGTTTCATATTTTTCATGTCAGGCCTTTTATAGCCGACTATACGGTGTTTTTTTCTCATTGTTGAAGGCCATACGGTTGCCTATATTTGCTTACATCCACTTCATTTGAACTTTGGTGGATAGTTGTCTAATTAGCAATAGACATTTTTCCTGCAAAATGGTAGCAAATGTTATAGTTTTTAGTTTATAGTTATAGTTTAAACTATTTGTAAAGACTATAGATTATCGTTGGTTATCTCAACGAGATTGATTTTCTCGCTTGAGCCGGTACGGCGAAAGGGAGAAAAGCAATCGAGTTGAGATGACCAATGATAATGTGTTTATCGCTATTTTACCTATGAAGACGTTGATAATTTCAATGACAACGGCACGTGTTTCCTTAGTTTCTAGCGATAACTTTCATATCACTCGACTCCGTTTTCATATCACTCGACTCCGCTGAGAACGGAAATTATCAGTCAGCAAGATAAAAGGAAAAATTCGTAAAATAGCGATAAAAGTTAATACCTGGACTTTTTCCATGTTTACTTATCGTCCTAAGTATGCATAAAATATTCCCCATTGAATATCTAGAGGTTAGACATAAAGCTCATTGCTGCTTCAGTTAATGTTTTTGATACAAAATATTTAATTTTTGTCTTGTCATAATTGTAACACAGTGACAGTAAAGCCGATATAATAAATTAGTGTCTGGATTGGGGGTCCTTCAATTCTGTATTCTTTAATTTTTTTTTTGCCATTTTTCTCTATTATTTATAAACTTTGCCCATTATTCTCTATTTCTTATTTTTTTAGCCATTTATTCTGCAAATTTTGCCCTTTATTCTCTTTTCTGTTAACCCCATCCAGACCCTCATATATTACAAAAAAAATATAAATGAAATTTCAGAGCCTTAATAAAAATTTTGAAAACTCTGGCTGAGTGGTGATTTTAATCTTCCTGACATAGGATGGCCTGATCAAACAATTCTAGACACAATGTGCCCAAAAGATTCATAAAAATGCTAAATAAACTAGGCATCGATCATATATTTGAATTTCCAATTAAAAAGGTAATATACTAGATTGTAAAAACCAAGCAATTAAAAGCATGTACATGACATACATACACTATAATACATGTAAGATATGAACTATCATAATTATAAATCCATTATAGTTGCAGATATCAAACATTTTCTATCGAACAGCTCAAAAGAATAAGGTTTAAAAAAATTATTATAAGTTACACATAGTATAGGAGTGAAGAGTGAAAAAGAAGAAAAACAGAAAAGAAATTATTCAGTTACATCCCTACCTATGCAGGCAAAAATGTCACGCCTAGGAACATGCGTGACACATGCGTTTCTCTTGCGTGTCAAATGCATGTGTCTGAGAAGATTCCTACCACGCATGTGACACATGTATACAAAACGCATGTGATACACACGATTCACGCATGTAATCATGCGTTTAACATGCGTGTTTCATGTGTGTGAAAACACACCTGTGACACATTCGTAAGTAACTCATGTAAACCGTATGGTGCATGTTTCAGATATTGTTTTGCTAAAATGGCTTATATATATCCAATGACCATGATGGAGGACAGTTACTGTCTGTTATGGAACGCCAAAACTGTCTTGTTATGACCATTTTCATTATATGATGTGCATTTACCTTTATATGATGTGCACTTGTCATTATATGATGTGCAAACACCTTTATATGATGTGCGAATTTCCTTATATTATGTGCAAGTATCTTTGTATGATGTCAAAACATCCTTATATGATGTGCAAATATACTTATATGATGTGCATATATACTTATATGATGTGCAAAAATACTTATATGATGTGCAAATGAACTTATATGATGTGCAAACATTCTTATATGATGTGCAAAAACTGGGGGTGATCTCAGGTGCTCCGGAAGGGTAAGCAGATCCTGCTCCACATGTGGCACCCGTCGTGTTGCTTATGTTATTACAAATCCGGTAAATAGTCTAATTCGGTAAGTCACATTCGTGAAAAGGGAATGGTATTGTAGTTACGACATAAGGAACATATCCGATATCATCTGTGAAACGGTTATTCCATAACGGTCAACCAACTCGTGATGGCGTCCGTAAAATTTACGAAGGGAAGTTGAGACCAAAATGGTTACTTTTTTAAAACACTAAAATCCATTCACTTGTGCGAATAATTCAAGAAACAACATTGTAAATTTGCATCGTGTCATCAATACTTTACAATAATACAGGAAGCAGTTTGTTTAGTATTTGGTGTATATGGTATATGATATATTGGGAATTGTGTATTGAGACGGGTGTATGGTGAATTGGTAATGATTTAAGGTTAATTGTAAAAGAGAGAAGTTACACAATTACCACGCTGTACCGATCGATGAAACAGAAAGAGACACATGAACTGCATTAAAAACCAAAGTGACATAAAATTCACCAAAAGGATTCGTATGTCACCCGTCGGTCCGTCTACGTATGATCACTGTTGATGTTTTTTTTTTTTTATTATGGGTATGATTTAATAATTAAAAAAGGGAACATGTAAAATTATCAATAATATCTACCTTGACTATCGTCATAATATAGCCGTTCGATGAGATTTTATTTTTATAAAGTTTTAAACTCGTGCAAAGTACTTGCCTGTCCTTAATAGATATAAGAAGATGTGGTATATATGGGTGCCAATGAGACAACTCTCCATCCAAGTCACAATTGGTAAAAGTAAACCATTGTAGGTCAAAGTACGGCCTTCAACACGGAGCCTTGGCTCACACCAAACAGCAAGCTATAAAGGGCCCCAAAAATGACTAGTGTAAAATAATTCAAACAGGAAAACCAACGGTCTAATCTATATAAAAAATGAGAAACGAAAAACACTTATGAACCACATCTGTATCATTTTGTCTTTATGTAAAGCTGTTTTAAGAAACTAATTGTCTTTATACATTACGAATCGTAATGACTTAGTAGAAAGTAAAATAACAAAAATACCGAACTCCGAGGAAAATTCTAAACGGAAAGTCCCTAATTAAATGGCAAAATCAAAAGCTCAAACACATCAAACGAATGGATAACAACTGTCATGCTCCTGACTTGGTACAGGCATTTTCTTATGTAGAAAATGGTGGATCAAACCTGGTTTTATTGTCAGCTAAACCTTTCACTTGTATCACAGTCACATAAAATTCCATTATATTAACAACGATGTGTGAACAAAACAAACAGACATAATAGGTAAAAATGTCAAAAATAGGCGTACAGCAGTGATTATTGTGTAAAACAAGAATACAAAAATTTAACATAGCACAACAACACAATGACGGGATGTACAAGTACCGAGCCACTTCAAATGGACACTGCCAAAAATAGGCTAAACAGAAAAAGTAATAATTTACTAAGACAAATAGAAGAAACTATAACACGTTATTAAGATGATAAACAACGTCAATACCTAGAATCTATACTTCGTGAGAGGCGTAAGGGGCTTAATTGCTAAGGCGGTTTATGTCACGGCTCCCACAAAAAAATATGATTTAATGTGTATCAGATGTCATTAGATAATTAATTTTTGTTAAGACGAATTTGTTTAAGAAGCTGGAAACTTTTTACAGTCGTAAGATGTCAAAGTCTGCAAATACCGCAAATAAATCAAATGAAAACTCAGAGGTAAACCAAGACAAAGACAAAAACAATATGGCGGAAGCCATTGAAAAGGATGAGACCTATTCTTCTATCTTACAAAGACAAAACACCAAAAACAATTATGATGTTGAGGATGTAAAACCAGTTTTCATATTAAAAAGCGACCTGTTTGGTAACAATAAACCAAGCAGAGATCAGTTTCTAACACAC
The DNA here is from genome assembly GCA_017311375.1 of Mytilus coruscus. NCBI lineage: Eukaryota > Metazoa > Mollusca > Bivalvia > Mytilida > Mytilidae > Mytilus > Mytilus coruscus. The sequence continues at coordinate 26,346 of JAASAO010001655.1, read as the reverse complement.
ATAGAACTGTACAAAACCATAGATGCTACAATCTGCCCAGCCAGCCATCTAAAAGGGTTGCAGCGTGTTCGAGGTTTATGGAGAATCTATTTTGATTCTGAGTTCGATAGAGAATCCTCATTACATCAGGCATAACAATTCGAAACAAATATATCCAAGTTTACACTAGAAACCCAAGGATAATTGTTAATGAAAGACCAACTTACCTGAAAATACGGGTAAAAAATGTTCCTTGTTCCGCCGAGGATGGACAGATTGAACGATGCTTAGAATTTCACGGATGTGAGGTTTTTAAAATGTATAGAGAACGGTTGCGGGTAGATGGCATGTTATCAAATTGCCAAACCGGTGACCGATTCGCAATGGTAGCTCCTCTAAGTAAACCTTTACCAAGATCTGTAATTATTGGTAAATACAGAGCAACAGTAATTCACCAAGGACAAGAAAATCACAATCATGCTGAAATCTCATGCAATAAATGTCTACAGAAAGGTCATAAATTTTCGCAGTGTCCAAATGACTGGGTTTGTCTTCATTGTAACAAACAAGGACACAGACAAGCAGAGTGTGATTCGCACCTAAGTGAAAGTGACGACACAGAAGACGATAATTCAGATGAGGATAAATCGGAAACAGAAGATCCTGTGCAGATATCACAATCAATACTGCAACCAATCCCCAATGGTAGTAAAACAAGATCACCTACTATCGCTCCGCTTAATAAAGATCAAACTGCCACTTCTACCAACACAAGTGCAGACAAAAATGATACGTACAATCATGACCCAGTATTGGAAGCTATAAATATTAGCACTTCCATCGATGGCTCACAGAAAAAAAAAAGAAAAAAAACTGACTAATAATCAAAAAAGGCACAAGGAGATATAAGCCAATATTTCCAAGGAACGAACCAAACTCCAAGAAATAAAGCTGATAAGAGAAATGCAACAACCCCAACAGAAGAATATCAAGAACGGACAGGTCCTGCACAAAAGACAAGTAAAACGTAGGACCAGTACCATATGTTAATCTATTACAATGCAATTGTTAATACTGGTTCTCTGTAACTATTTAAACTCTTACATAGGGAGTGTGGCACGCATGGTCATGGATTTTCTTCAAACTTCACACACTTACTAGTCTTGATGAAACAAACAAAAAATGGCAAAATTTTGGTTGCTAAGCATATCGGTTGCCATAGCAACCGATGACCAGTTTTACCTCTTCTGGATATCTATGATTTTAAGCTGAAAATGGCTATTTTCAACATAAGTTTTCATAATAAATGATTAAGAGAAAGACTAATTTTTTATGATTTTATTAAATATAAGCATTTTATTAATGTAATTTAATAACTGATATTTTCATATTCATTTTCAATCATAATCACATATACCCCCCTTTTTATGTGGTTTGCATTAGGTAAAAAATACCCTTTTGAGGTCATTTTTGAATGCTCACCATAATTTTTTGCGGACACCTCAGTTAAAGTCAACCATGAATTCATAAATACTATAGTCATATCTTATCAATGATGCGAAAAAGTAATTGGTAAGTATGTTTCATTTTTTTGTTACTATGGATACAAAATGCTTAGTTTTCATTTTTCAGAAAAAATTTTGAAAATTTTGAAAAAATTTTGAAAACCTAATTCTGCAGTCAGAAAAAATAAATAAATACACAATTTGTGGAAATTATTGTAATCATAAAATTTTAAACATATTCATTTATATAGGTATAATAGTTTTAACTCTGTTGCTATGGAAACAATTTCATGATGATACACAATTTTAAAACAATTTTGAAAAAGTTTCAGTTAGTTTCTTAAATGTGCACAAAAGTAGGAAAACTAAAACACTTATTAAGTTTCACTGTATTCACACATGTGTATGTATAAATAATTTTGCTAGTATAGTATATCGATAATGGTGTTACCACTTGAAGGAAACAAATACAATTTCTCTAATGTGGATAAAATTGCTGATTATGAAGAAATTTCTGTTTTCATGATCATGAAAATATACAAGAAAAACTAGAAAAACAAATACTAGTAAAATCATTTAAAAATTAAATATTCAATTGTGCAATATTTTGGGGCTGGAAAGATTTTGTAAAAAAGAAATGATCGATTAGTTGTGGTTTGCTTTATGTCCAGTGTCAAACATCTCATGCATATTTCAGAAGAGAACAAAATCAATAAATTTAATAGGAACATTGTAGGTTCTGTGCTAGTCTACTGACCAAAAATTAATTAAAGTCAATAATTTGATACAATTCAACACAATAAAAAATAGAACCAAAAGAGTCAGACGTTGATCCTCTAAATAAATGATAAATGACCATCTAAACTTTGTATAAAGGAAAAATACCTTTATTATGAACTGTTTATTTTTCTTATTCATTCTTTTAAACTCAATGTTGAAATGGCAAAGCATGTTTATCTATACGTTTTGAATAATATTGTATTATTGGATGATGAGTATCTACATGAAGATCATTTTTGAGGTGAAGTTATAAAAAATAGAAAATTTCAAAAAGGTCCTGCAATAGGGCTAGGCTGGGATGAAGGCGGACAATTTAAAATATCACTGGAAATCGGGATCAATTGGACAAGGACAGAAATTTCAATAGGTTAACTAGGGAGCCCCTAAAAGAATAAACACAAGGGTCCTTTAGCAAACAAAAGGCGTAACAAGCAAGGGCGGTTATAGTCGGCTACTCGATGGTCCCTGCTATCCATCCGACACATTTCTTGTTTGACGTTCTGGCTGGGGAAAATTTTCGAAATTTTTCAAAAAAATACGGTTTCCCTACGAGGACCCTCGGAAAATCTGACAGTGGGTGACTGCGGGTCTTACAACGAGCAACAGGGGGAAAATATACCATCAAGACAATTTTCATATAAGGGGACCCACTGACTGTCTTAAGAGATGGCCCGCTACATTCATGCTTGAGTGATTCCATATGTAATCAACAAAATGTTCCAATGAAAGGAGGGGGCGGGCCCCTTGGATCCGCCTATGGTAGCACTATATTAACATTACTAATAGGCATTGGATTATTGAAATTTGAAAAATAACAATTATCTTCATGGATTTTAGCAGCAAATTAAAAATATTGACAATATGATAACTCTAGATCTTTACACAGGGTAACTTTAAAAGAATTATATACATGTACATATACTTTGATTTTCACTGAAAGCCCATTACAGAAAGATGTTTCTCAAAATTAGTATATTGTCTTTCTTTAACAAAAAATACATTTTACTTTGAAACAGGAGTCAATGTTTATAAATAACATATTATACATGTGACTTTTGTCCGCGACTTTTGTCTGTGACTTTCTGTCCTTCATTCTGACCGTTATCATGACCAGGAAAAATGACTTTATACCTATTTATATGTAAAAGGCTTTGCATCAAATTTATAGAAACACTTAGATTGAACCATTAATTTTTTCAAATAAGAAAATATAAAATGCTTACAACATATTAGCGAACGATAAATGTATTGACTTTCGGGATCATTTAAAAGTAAGACAAGGCTCTGGCAATCCTCAAGTAAAGTCCGCGAATATATATACTTATATTTTATGAAAATATTTTAAACTACCAGGATATCGTGCATGCAGGGGCTCGGGCATATCGCAAGTAGTCCGCGAAATGTTTATTTGTTTTTTTATGAAAATATTTAAAAACTACCAAGATATCCAACACAAGGCTCGGGCATGCCTTTAGTAGTACGTGGAAATAATTATTTACTGTAAGAAAATATTAAAAAACAAACTATATTGGATTTATCAACTTACATGTATTTATGCATGGCCTACTTCAATCACACCTTTTGTGTGTTACTTTATATTTGTGATCAAACGTGTCAAATTATAACCAGTAACATACAACATAATTTACAACACAGTTAAATACAATATACTACTCAATACCATAAAAGTTTAAATAATCCAGTGCTCGTCAAAGTACCTAAACTGTTTTTCCCAGTTTTTACCATTCAATCAATGTGTTAATTTTTCATAAATTTTAAGCAAATCCTACATTGTTGTCCTATAAGATATAAATACGTTTTAGGTAGTACAACGACCAATTGGTCAGGTCAAGTTTTACCCAAAACACATTGTTTTCTCTGTTTTTTTTTTTAAATAATATTAAATAACACAGAAATTTTCATCAGTCAGGTCATTGCTGTTGTTGGTCAGGTCATTATCAACGCTATGAAGGTAACGTTTTCTGAATTTTTTATTATTTTTTTCAATATGTGTTCATTAATTTATATATTAAATGATCAAATTTTATTATATTTCAAATTTAACATAAATCCTTTAAGAAATAAAAAAGTTATTAGCATTTTCATTTGGTCTTGTCATTGTCAGCGTTGGTCAGGTCACGTTTTATGAAGATTTAAAAAAAGTTTTCTATATTTTTGTCTTATATTTATGTATTGAATGGTCTAAATTTATAACAATTTAAATTTGACATCAATCCTTTTAGAAATAAAAAAGTTATTAGCATTTTCGTTTTGGTCTAGTCATTAGAGTAACCCACCAAAGGGAGATAATTCGTATTGTGAGGAATATTGCACAATGATCATTTTTTAGAAATTAATTTCATATGTTTCTAGGTAGATTACCCGTAACTTTTTTATTTTGACTAAAACAAGACTGAAATTAATTGTTTTGTGTTTCTTTTAATAGATGTAGCCGCATAATTTCACAACACTACACCAAATATTGTATTTTTCTCAAAAATCCCAACTTTCTCTGCTGTTACCATGGTAACCAACCAATATATATATCGGTTGGCATTATTTTTCTGACTAGTCTAATAGGATCTACATATCAGCCAATTTTCAGGAAGATCGGTGACTATGTGTGCCGAAAAAGTTTAAGTGCTTACAGAGAATGAGTATTAAATAGTTAAAACAGTACAATGTTCAAATATAAATATATGTACATAGCATTTATTATTTTTATTTTATTAATTAAAAAAAAACAAAAAAATGAATGTGATGCAATGCCAGATTGCATACATTCAAAAGATAATGACTATTTGAATGTCAAACATATGTATGTCATAAAAAAGGTTTATGTTCCAAACAATCACCCGTTAGTATGGTATGCTATAAATAGAACATTAGAATTTGAATGTATATTTGGTAAAAACAACATCATTGATATTAAAATTGTAAGAAATTTCTATATCCAACAATTATTTTTCCATGTGAAAAGAAATCCATCAGTCACATATGTCACGTTTATAATCCAGAGTGGTAATATATTTCAAACTTCTTTGCAATGCATAGAAAAGGAAAATCCAATTCTATTTTTAGAACATGAAACACAATTTATAGTCATCCGTGTTTTCTCAATATCCGTATGTAAATCCAATAATAGTACTTTTCATTTCCAGTTAATACTTGAAATACGGTATATCACAAAGCCATCATTGAAATTGTTTTCTTTAAATAACGTCTGGTGTTCGGACATATCACTTCAATTTGCTAATCCAAATCTGGGTCATTGTCTGATGGAAGTCAAGGCCAAGTGCGATCTGAAGATAGATAATGAAATAATAACAAAACAATGTAGTTTTCATCTTAAAGATGTTAAAATGATTACTAACAACAATATTGTAAAAATATTGACAAAGTTATGTACAATGTGTATATTAATATTAATACAAACTGTATGTGCATGTTGTAAACAAATGCTGTTTATATTATGTATGAGAAAACTTTACATTTTTAATTTGATATTTATGGCAAACAATGAGTGAAACCATACATATATGTTCATTAAATTGTCAAGGTATAGGTTCAAAAGATAAAAGACAAAGGCTTCATATGTGGATGAAGTATCAACATTGTAATATTTTATTTGTACAAGAAAGTCATTTCACTTCTACTTTAGAGAAATTTTTAAAATGAATTCAAAGGTGATATATATTACAGTTATGGAAACTCACAATCAAGAGGGTATTAATTTATATTAGTGAACACACAGATTATCAATTAATTGATAAATTTCAGGATGAGGAGGGCGAATGATTTTGATCAATATAGAAATTTCAGAAAGTATATATACTTTAGTTAATATTTATGCACCAAATCTTCCAAAAATAGAAATGTCTTTTTCAAAAAAGTAAATGACATGATACAGAAAAACAGTTTAGGGATGGTCATAGTTGGGGGAGATATGAATGATACACTATCTAATATTGACAGCAAAAAAAAAAACAGCAGAAATAAGAAAGAAAAAAAACCAGTCAACAGTTTAAAAGGGTTAATCAAAACACATAAGTTGATAGACATTTGGAGAGATACACATAGTAACAATATACAATTTACATGGAGACGGAAAAATAAGATAAATGAAGCTTCACGCATAGATTACTTTCTTGTTTGTTCAGAAATAAGGTCACATATATATTCAGCAGATATAAGACCTGCACTTATTTCGCATACAGATCACCAAGCTATATCTCTAAAGGTAAAAGGGAGATCACAATCAAAAGGGAAAGGATATTTTAAAATTAATAATAGTATCTTGGATGATATAGAATATAAAAGTATAATAAAAGGTCTTATTATGAAATATAAAATAAAACAAAACTTACTGATAACATAGGACTTCAATGGGATCTGTTCAAAATTGAAGTTCGAGAACATACTGTTGCATACTGTAAAAGAAAAGCAAATCAAAATATAAGTGAAATACACGTATTGGAAAATAAGATTAAAAATTAAATGAAAGTATAAACAGAAATTGTAAAGATGATGTTATTAAACATTTTCAAGAAGAATTAATCTATAATGAATGTAAACTAAGAAAACTTTATGAAATAAAAAGTAAAGGAGCTCAAATAAGGTCAAGGATAAAATGGGTAGAAGAAGGAGAAAAATACTAAATTTTTTTGGGGTTAGAAAAAGCTAGACAAACTAGAAAGACTATAACTGCCTTAAAAGATGACAAAGGAGTTGTACAGACAGAATCTTCTAAAATTTTACAAATAGAAAAAGAATTCTATCAAAATATTTATAATAGTACAATTTCAGATGTGAAATCCATAGATAATTATATTAATGATACAAATATTGATCATAAATTAAATACACAAGAAAGTGAGATAATGGAAGGTACTTTAACCATTGAAGAATGCACGAATTCATTATTCAAGATGAAATTGAACAAATCACCAGGAATCGATGGACTAAGTGTTGAGTTCTATAGAACTTTTTGGGATGAATTAAAAGAATTTGCTGTATCTACATTTAATTATTCATATAAAAAAGGGGAGTTAACGAGTTCTCAAAAATAAGGAGTTATCTCTCTTATACATAAAAAGAATGATCCGCTTTGTTTAAATAATTATAGACCCATAACTTTACTAAATATTGATACAAAATTAATTGCATATTCATTGGCTCAGCGCATTAAAAATATCCTACCAAAAATTATTCATAAAGACCGAAATGGTTATGTTAAAAATAGATATATAGGTTATAATATTAGACAAATCCAGGATATAATTGATTATGCAGAAAGATTTAATATAGAGGGGGCACTACTATTTTTAGACTTCTCAAAAACATTTGACTCTTTAGAATGGGATTTTATGTTTTCAGCTTTAAAAAAAATTGGATTTCAAAATTCTATGCTTAAATGGATTAAGACTTTATACACAGATATTAAAAGCGCAGTAATAAATAATGGATGGATATCTGAACCCATTAACATTCAACGTGGAATCCGACAAGGATGTCCGTGCAGTGCGATAATTTTTGTTATCGCAGTAGAGATATTAGCCTGTAAGATAAGACAAGACCATAATATTAAAGGCTTTGAAATTAAGATAGATGGGAAACACATTCATTAAAAATCAGCCAACTTGCAGATGACACGACACTTTTTCTAAAAACACAAAAGACATTTCAAAAGTTTTAAATATGATTGAAATTTTGGCACATTATCAGGGCTTAAATTGAACAGATCAAAACAGAAGGCATTTGGTTGGGAAAACATGAACACTGTAAAGAAAAATACGAAAACATCAACTTTACAAACAAACCAGTGAAATGTTTAGGAGTTTTTTTGGTTGTAATAAAATGTGTCAAAAACTCAATGCTGAAAAACAATTAGAAAAATCTGAGAAGATAATTAAAAACTGGGAGAAAAGAAATCTAACATTGTTGGGAAAATAACAGTTATCAAATCACTGATTCTACCCAATATTACTTTTTAGCATCTGTTTCACACATAGAAAGAGAATACATTGATAAATTTAAAAATTACTTATCAATTTTATGGAAAAGCAAAACAGAAAAGTTAAACGCAAAGTATTAAGCTATGAATTGCTAGATGGTGATCTGAAAATGATTAATATAGATAAATACATAGAATCTATCAAAATTGGGTGGATTAAAAGATTAATATATGGAGATTTAGCCAACTGGAAAGTTATACCATTATTTTATTTTAATAAATTTGGCAAGAACTTCCTTATCTTTCATATGAACATTGATGGTATTAACTCAATTCCAGGTTTAAATAAGCTGCCAGAATTTTATTTGAGTGTAGTAAAAGCATGGATAAAAAATAAAAAAATAGAGCAGCCAAAAAACTTTAGATCTATTCGTCAACAAGTAATTTGGGGAAATCAATTCATCAAGATAAAAAAAAAAGCCTTTTATTTCAAAATTGGATAGATAGCAATATCATCTATGTAAACGACATTATAGATGAAAATGGTAACATATTGGAGAAACATATTTTACAAAAGCTCAAGACTAAATATAATTGGATGTCAGAATTTTCTCAATTGAAGAAAGCTTTTCCAAAAGAATGGCTAAATATTTTACAACAAGAAAATTCAAAGAAAACTAAAGTAAAAACAAATTATGTTTTATACATTTAGAAAAATTGTAATTATATAGAAACATTAGAAAATTTAGACACTAAAAAAATTTATAATATATTTATTCAGAATGAGATTGAAATGCCTGTTGGTTTTAACCGATGGAAAACAGTGTTAAACATTGAGTATATTAAGAGTTCAACATGTAACATATTAAAATTTGTTCATCATTATTTGAAAGAAAATAAGTATAAAGTGTTTCGTTGGAAATTGTTACACTTTATTCTACCTTGTAAAGTTTTATTAAAACAGTGGAATATCTGCAATACTTCAAATTGTTATTATTGCAATACCACGGAGGATTATGATCATATGTTTCTGAAATGTCACTTTCTTGATGACTTTTCAGTAAAATAAAAATCTTCTTGAAAAACTGAATATTGATAATAATATTCTAACATTGAAGAATTTAATATTCGGTTATTAAATTAATGATGAACAATATTATGAAATCAATATTTTGATGACATTAATAATGTTTTGTATATATAAAGCTAATTACATGTCTGAACAGAAAACAGAATCTATAAATGTGTATGCTGTATTTAAAGCAGAATTTATGTATAGTTACAAACTGCAGGCAAAATGTAAGAATACAAAATATAAATGTATTCTAGATAAAACCGCCAAATTGTTAAAATAATTTCTTTGTTTGAGAAGAATATGATCTAGCAAAATAAATGGATGAATAAATTAATAAAAGAGATAAATTTTACAAATTACACATCTGGAACTGATTAAGTAGTATAAATTTTACCTTTCACCGCTACATGTGATGATTAATAACGGGACTATTTACCGTTACAAAAAGAAGATTAAAAAATGAAATATTTTTTATCTTAATCTTCGTTATACTACAGATAATTTTTGATTCAGACATACCTGTGAATATGCTATATCACATATGTTTATTTATTTTTTAAGTCACGGCCGGTGTGACAATTTTGTTTCAAAACCAGGAAGATATTTAATAGAAAAACAATTCACACGTTTACGGAGGAAATATGAAAAATTTCCGGAAACAATACTCAAAAATCAATTATTGCTAGATGATATATATAGTAAATTGTTAAACAAATAAGTCTCATTGATATATACTTGTTTATTTCATTGCTGATAATTTTATAAACTAGCTGTTAAATTAAAACTAATGTTAATTTAATATAATGATGCTTACCAGAAAACAACCCTGGATTTCTGGTATTAACAAACAGGGACTCTTCACTGGAATGCTGGACTAGTGAAGTACATTGTTAACAGCAGAAAGTGCAATTTGTTGTTGTTGAATAAAAAAAAAAAGAATCTATACTTCAAGACCATCGTGTATTATTTGTGAAGTTGATACGGAATATTTATCAACAAGGTCTTGGTATCTTCCGATGAACTTTCTTTAGAAAAAGGACGAGACGTTCTTTGACATACCCCTGGTTCATCAACTTTCTGCTCAGACACTGGTGACGTTTTACAAAGTCTGAGTAGCAGCTGCAAGCTCTTAAATACCAAATGAGTTGGGAAATGTATGTGCAGGTAAAGTTGGTATATTGCTACTAAGGTGGGGGGATTCATAATTTCAAAATTAAAATCGTCTCGTTTGTCATAGATTTTGGTACTGAGATGACCGCTTATGTCAAATTCGAGGTATAAGTCCAAAAATGAGGCAAAGGAAGCCGTGTCTGTTGTTTCTTTAATTTCTAGTTCTGGAGGATATATTAATTGAACCCAATCGGAAAAGTTTGGATTGTAAATGGACAGAACATCATCAATATATCTGAATGTGAAATTAAATGATCTGGCTTCTTTGATCGTCTTGTTTTTGACAAGTGTCTGACGGAACTCTGACTCACATGAAAATAAGAAGAGGTCGGCAAGTAGAGGCGCACAGTTCGTTCCCATAGGAATGCCGACATTTTGTTGAAAAAGTCTACCTCAAAATTCAACAAATATGTTGTCAATAAGAAACTCCAGCATACTGATCACTTGCTCCTCAGTGTAGCATGTTTTACCTTTTTGTTCACTATTAACAAAATATGCCGTTTGGTATCCCAAGGTAATAAATTTTTAGCGTATGCTACCATTTTTATGTTGAAAAGCATTGTGGATTATTTCTTTTAAACGATTTTTCAATTTCACATGGGGAATGGTGGTATACAGGGTTGAAAAATCAAAAGTGTTGATAGAATTAATTTCAGAGAGAGATCGAGATTTAAAATTATCCAGTAGTTCTTTAGAGTTTTGTAGAATCCACATATGGTTAAAGCCACTAGTAAACAGTTTCACAGTATTTCTGAAGACCCTCTTTCACTGATGTATGAAAAAGAACAACAAAGTCAGCAACAACATAAAGGAACTAACATCGATAAATGACAACAAGACAACCACCGACATCTTATGACATATACATGCATATTAATATTTATCTTGATAGAGGTTAATCCAAAACATACCCTTTATTAGGTACTGTGTCTTGTTCCATTGTTGAAGCCATCAGCGACCTCATTTCATAAAGTTATGACGTCATTTCGGCAATTCCATAAAACGGACGTCGAATTGAGAAGTCAAACATTGGCCGTAGATTTGGAATCTTATTTTATTGTGACGTCAGATTTTGACGTCGATTTGAGGAACGGACGTCGATTAGAGAACGGGCGTCGATCTGAGTCTTGCATATATACGATAAGTGAGTATTCTCACAGAATATATTTTCGAACGACACATAGCTGCTGTAATATTCGTACTTTTCCACAGAAAGATGCGAAGTCACAACACTTTCTTATCAATATAAAAATCAGGAGATTTTGAATGATTGCCATTGAGACAACTATCCACCAAATTTAAAATGAAGTAGATGTTAGTAATTAAAGCAATCGTACCGCCTTCAACAATGTGTCTACTAAGTCATTACGATAAGTAATGTATAAATACAATTAGTTTCTTAAAACAGCTTTAAATAAAGACAAAATGATACAGATGATATTAATAGAGATCAATCAAATAACAATAATGCTGCGTCGGATAGAAATTGACCTTATTCAAATGAATATCAATACATCTTTTAACTATTGCGGGTTGAAAAAATCTCAATGAAAAGTCTGTTACTGTTTTAAAATTGAGTTGTTATAAGAACCCTACAAAACAGACCAAAATTCATCTTTTATTTCGTATTTGAATGTACCAAATCAAGCAAAGTCGTATACATGTACATGTATACATGCAGGAATTTATTGTTTATTGATAATATACATCGATTAGAGAAGACTTCAATCGATCGAACGTCGTTTTGGCAATTCATGACGTCAAATTGGACGTCGATTAGAGGGTCAAAATATTGACACTGATTTGAGAATGTGACGTCTGATTGGACGTCGATTTGATGAACGGACGTCGGTTAGAGACCGGACGTCGATCTGAGTCTAACAAATATAATATGAGGCAGTTGTTGCCTGTGAAAGAAATCTGGTAACTAACTTTATAAATATGTTTTAATTTTTTTTAAATTAAAGTATTAACATAATTTCAATTCATATTTCTTACTTAAAGGTAATCATTTTCTGTTATTCTGCTTTGTGCAATGCTATTACAATGATCATATTAATGTAACAATAATCATAAAAATATCCAGTATATCTTCATGCTGGATGCCTTGACAATAGAATAACAAGGCTGACAGAATATCTTGCATAAATGTTTTTTCTACAATAAGCCGAAATACGGAATCATCCCCGATATTGGCCATACTAATAGGCAAGGAATGTATGATGTCATTATAGTTGCAAACAAAACGACGCAGTCTTTACTTTATGTTGGAATTACTGAATTTGTTCCTTATTAAAATAATATTTAAATTCAGATTCTGATTATTTTTTAATGAAATTCAAAAAAGATAGACATATCGACTAGATAGGCGTGTTTTAAATATTATGTCTACACCGACCGGAAATCCTAAATGCATTCATCTCTGGGTGTCTGACAGAGCTACTTCAGTACATATAAATTAATCTCGTATCAAAATCAAATATATCTGTAGGGATTCGACAAAGTTGAGAGAGAAGTCTTCTTTCACATACTTTTCATCAATCAGATATACAAATCTGCGAAAAATTGAATGTACCTTCATGGTGTTTATAGAAAGAAAATTGAGGTAAATCCTTTTTTACTTCCTGATGTTAACAGAAAAATCACGTTCTGCGCAAATGAAAAAGTCAGAAAATCAAATTGAAGGACTAGTAAATTGATTTTGCACGCTATTGATCTTTGACTGTTATAAGGACTGCGTTCTCAATTAAAGGCAGGTGTTACCTGAGACAACATTATAAAGTATTAATACCATATGTTGTCGACTTCGTCATGTTCATATTTAAATTTACGTTTTTCTCACTGCAAAAAAAAGAAGAAGACACAGACTCTTTACTGTTTGTTTCAAGCAACGTTGTCATGTCATTATATAAATAAAACTATTGTTAAATCTACAAAAAATTCGAGCAGATCGACTAATCGGCATATTTGTAACCTTTGTATATCAAAATCTCCATAAATTATCAAGTGAGTTTTCCTGAAACTCGTTTGCATTTTGCTTTTAATCATATAGTCTTAAGGTTTTAATTTGTGTTTTGTAGACTATTGTTTGTCATTTATCTGTTTTGTCATGGTGTTATCATTTTTGTTTTCGAACTATTATTTTGAATATCTCTTTGATATCTTCCGCTTCTCTTGTATCAATGTTAAATCAGTATTTAAGACTTGCTTTATGTAAATCTAACACCGGTCTCATATTACATGTTGGCAATAAGATACAAAATTGAGGCTAAAGTATGCTGCTTTACGATGTGATCACATAGAAAATTGCGGGCATTCGTTTGCCTGTTTATGATGTGTTAGGGATAACCCGGAGCAAAACAGACGAATTAATCTCGCATATGCCACAGTCCGAATACTTTAATCGAAAGTTGTTTGGATTCACGATTCTCATTTTGTTTTATAATTTTTCTTATCGGGGCTTTATAGTTGTTGAAAGCCGTGCAGTGGCCTATAATTGCTCACTACAACTTCATTTTAATTCTGATTGAGAGTTGTCTTATTGGCAATCATACCACATCTTCTCGTTTTTAAATTAAGTTAACGTTATACTGATTTTAACATTGGTAAATTCTGTATTTGATACAAAAGTCATATACAATAAAATAAATTTCAGACAATCATAGAAATGAACATTTCTTTTTTATTTGAGAATATTTGATATTGATTTATATATATACTTGTCACTAACACTTAACATATAAACTTACCCATGTATTTATAGGAACACAATTTCTTTTAAAAGGAATTATGTAACATGTGAAATGTGCCGATGAACTGAAAAAAACTTACGAATAAATTGTTTGTATAAATGTATTTAAATAGAAGAGCAAAATTCAGCAAAGCAATGTAATATTGTATCAATATACATGTAACCATAAAGACCTGCACTAGGCAAAATATTTTGTTTTCCGTATGTACATATTTTATTTATAAGTGCAATGACACTGATTGAAGTATTCCTGCATTAACATATTGTACCTAATCAGATGATACAAAACTCAAAACCAATACTGCAGTAAATCAAATTAGCATATATGCGTTTGGTGTGTCTGAAGCGCATTTCTGGATTTACCTTCAACATGTTTAAAGATTTTGAAGGATCCGGAGGATAATATACTTATGCTTGTCAGGATTTATAATCATTTTCAAGAAAATTAAAAAAAAAAAAAAACAACAACCAAAAACAACCAACAACACTAAAACAAACGGGATGTTTGTTGACTATCATATATTTATTTTATCATTTCATAGTCATAAAAATAATATAACAATGCGCATTTATGTATGTTTGAATTTGTTGATAACAAAATCAATGAAAAAATAATAAGAACAACATTCAATGATCATATGTTAAATTGATAAATCGTTTAGAATCAATTAAGACAAAAGAGTGGTGATTGTTGTAACATATATAAAATCATCACTATAAAAATTAGTATATTATATAAAACCGTGTGTACTAAGTTTCTATAAGACGTTATTTTCATTGAATGAATATGAACAATGATATTAGAATAGTGGTTTTGATTTGGAAACAGTAAATTACAACGAAATATATGTACAATATTCATATATTGCAGAAATGATTTATATTTTCCAACAATGTACGAATGTTGGCAATGTTACATCTGCTTTAGATTAAACGCAGATCTCGAAGAGGTACTCAAGATGCACTGTGATTTTAACAAAAATGTGAATGTAACTGAATAAACATGATAATATGAGGTAATACATGTTTTATACTATACGAATATTGTTTCGGTTTATCTATATACCTGTTTGTATAGTACAGTGGCTGTTTGCAAGATAAATGAAAACACCAAACGAAACTGCGTTGATAACTGTGAAAGATATTAGGTGTTCCGGGATGGTAGATGAATCTAGGCTTCAATATACCTTTCGACATTATTAAGTCAGTAGAATAACAATTGAATCACACTCTATAAGGTTTTAGAGGACTTTAACTAGCTATATGTTGTAACGTTTTGTTTTAGATCGGCTTTAAAATACAGGTTTGTAATTGAAAATTTTGTACTTTTAAAGCACTCAAAATACTTATATAATCGGCACGTTATAAATACGTACTTTTATAGTTATTTCCACAGGAAATCTTTCAAGTGTTAGTTGACAGTATCTATCTACCTCGCGATTGTACTGTTTATAACGGAAAATTCAAGTTTGAAATCTAATAAAGAAGAATTATAACTTTTTTGCACTTTTGAAATCAAATCACTCCAAGTTGAGTATGCCTAATGTGTTAACAATAACCGAATATAGTTGTTTTTGAATTGCAAAAGTTTACTAACAGTACATTGACATTTCGAAAATATGGTCATGATGATATACACTTTAACTTTCAAAACTAATATTTAATCAAAGCTTATAGAAGTCTGCGATACTACATTCTAGTTCACAGAAAACTCAAGATGGCCACAACAGTTATATAAATATTTCTAAAATTGCTTTTCATCTGTTGATTCTGCATATCACTCTTAGATTGGACGCTGTACAACCAAACATTCCAAATCTAGATAACACGTATATCTATATAGTCTTCGGTTAACATGGTTAAGAAAAAAAGCACAGAAAAAAACCCTCTAAAAACAGTTTTGTAACTTAGTGATTATATGTAAAAATTAACAGATTTGAACCCATTTGATATATATGTAACTTATGTCATCTTTAAAAGTTCGTATAAAAGAGGGACGAAAGATACCAGAGGGATAGTCAAACTCATAGATCGAAAACAAACCGACAACGCCATGGCCAAAAATAAAAAGACAAACAGACAAATAATAGTACAGATGACACAACATAGAAAACTAAAGACTAAGCATAACCGTTTTCATATAACCATAACGATATGTGGTAGGATTATCAATTAGACTACTATCTATCATAGACCGGAGGACAAGGGGGTACACAACCACAAACAACCAAATGACCTTCCCCAATAAGAAACAAATCCCATTTCGTATAGCAAGGATTTACGGGTTGAACAAAACCTAGTTTTACAAAATGGGAAAAACAATTCCAAAGAGGAAAAACTACGGCCTGATTTACGAAAACACAATAAACGAAAAACAATTATGGCTGTATTTTTGTTTTTTTAAATATTCCTACACTTTGTTGTTTTTATATAATAAAGAGCACGTACAGTTATATATGTTATAATAGTAAATGTTCAGTTAGGAAAAAAAGAATTTATTTCATAAAGGATGACTTTTTTCGTGGATGAGATCAATGAAGTAAAAGTCAAAATATTGAACTACTGTCTATGAGACTGTTTGGAAGCATAAGTATTTTGGTAAGGATATTATGGGAATATTGGTTATGAAGCTCACAAATTAAACATGTTAAAATACGGTAAATAATTATTTATAAGTCCTTTACATGTACATAAACTTTTTATAAAGAATATTAATTAAGCATTGTTTTCATCGGTACTTACATTGAATATGTTAACATACACTCTCTCAAGTTAACTATTCTATATACTTTTTTGCATTGCTCAATGTCATGTTTTCCACGGACTACGTATAATATTTTCCACATTAGTTTTATGGAGGTCTGCTTATCGATATTTTGATATGAGAAGACTATGAATACATAGTTTATTTATATATTGAATTTTGTATATGAACTAGCATTAAGAAATTACGAGTACTGTTAGATCGGTGCTGTGAGCTTTCACCCATTTCGTTTCACAAAAACGTTGGCCTTCTCTGTGCGTACCTGGTGCAAGTTGTTCACGAAAATCGTGTTGAGGGCATAGATATTGATACCATACAATATACGTTTTGATATGTATTTCGATACCACATTAATTTGCTAAGTAGCTTAACATGCATGAAAACTTAATTTGTTTTGGCGAAATATTGAATTTTAAAATATCTTCAAATTATTTTTAAGCAAGCTGTTTAAATAACATTAATTGTCAGGTAAAACATGTCATCATGAATAATTCGTCCATTGTAAGTTTTTTCCCTGAAATATCACAAGAAGCCAAATTCTTCAATTATTTCAAACTATAATTTTGTTATACTAGTAAAGTAATAGGATGATAGAGGAAAGTTTTTGTTTAGGTTGACATGTATGCATTGCGAAAGCATTTAAACAGGAACTGCTGATCTTCCGAAGAACCCGAATGCATACACGACCTCTTAGTATTTTGTTCCTCCCTTTTTGTTTTTAACTTAATACAATATTACACGAAGTCTATGGTAATATCAAATGGAATTAATATTATTATCAAAATACATATGCTTCAAAACCAGTCTCATAGACTGCGGTTCAATATTAATGCTTTTACTCAATTTATCTCATCTACATCCAGTTTCTCTCTATAAAATAAATGCTTTAAAAACAAAATCCAGAACCGTATTCACCGCGACATAACAAATGTGTGCTGACGCAAAGTTAAAACGGGAAAACACCCGATTAAAGGTCCTTTATGTTACGTTAAATTGCTTAAAACGAACAAAACATTTGCATTATAGAGCTTTTATAAGTCTTTTTCAACCTATTTATTGTACCTATAACCTTCAAAATTTGTTTTTGGAAAAAAAATTAAATTCATAAATGCGAGTGCTTTGCTATGTTGATTTTAACTGTTTGAAACTTTCAAGCGAACTAAACAAATTTATTCAGCTTGTATTCGACTAAATGTGTAGTTTTTATTTCCGTTTTGGTCATTCTCCAGTGATTTTTAAATTTTAAATTTTCGTAAGAGGATATATTACTGACATACACATGAATGTTAATGTTGATCTGGAGATAGGATGTATATATATTTGGTAAGTTTGATTTTATCCTTGTTTCCCTCAACAACACGATAGTAATTAAAACATAAAATCTTTGCTCATAAGTTTGTTATGAAATTGATACCATACAATGTACGTTTATATCTGTATATCGCTACCACATCATGAAACTGAGTAGCGCCACACGACTGTAGAACTTAATTTGGTGCACGTAATTTAGCATTTTAATTGATAAAATCATTTCTGAACATTTTCTAAAATCTTATTGACAGGTAATGCAAGGTAAATTATCATATATTGTAAAGGATTAACTATTAGTTTGCCCCTGAGATTGAAAGCGAAAGTTTTTCAAAGGTATATAGATTTGTATTGGTTGAATAATAGGATGGCAAAGTTAAGTTATTTTAGCGTTAGCTGTCATATTAAGCATGTCAAATGTAATTGAACAGGAACTTCTGATCATTCAGAAGAACAGGAGTTAATCCAGGTTGTTTATGTGGTTTGTTTTGCTTAATATGACCTTTCTGTGTAGGGTTATGTGAATTTCTATTTTTCTTTTAATGTGTTTCTTTGGAAAATTGAGTTGTTGTTTTCCTCGACTTATGATTTTAAATTGCATCTTTTTATCTTCGTCTCTTTTTTGGAACTTAGATACAATCTCACAAATAGCTTTTGGTGAATCACAGTCAGCAGTTGAGCTTTAACATAATTTATCTCATTTACAAATCAAGTCACTCCTTATAAACATGATGACATAAGTACTTGTTCATTAAACTAAACAGTTTTCGCCGCGACTCGGCCAGTATGTTCTAACGCGTTGTTAGACTGTGAAAATACACCTGATTAAATGGCCTTTAAAATTATTTAAGTTCCGTTAAATTGCTAAAAATGAACAATATGGATCTTGTCTATATACCAGCTTTGATTATTTGGAATATCTACTAATTTTCACTTCTTCATACTACATTTGTATGAACATCAAGATTATTCTCCTTAAATCTGTACAGGGAAGTTTTAGCTAGCTCTAATTGTATAGTTTTATTGTTGATATTCACCCCTTATGTATCTAGTGTTAAATTAGGTATTTATATGACAGACCTTTCTTGGTATTCCTAATTATTGGAAGATTTTATATAGACAGAAGTAGTATAACTAAAACGACAAAGTTATTTTTCATTTACCTGTATATATTATGAAAACCGTTTTTTTTCAAATGTGATTATTTTCTAAGGGTTAAATATTTTGCGGTGGTGTCTTGCCATGACTTTGTTTGGACTTGTTTGTTTGCTTTTTGGCCTTGAATGTTTGTCCCTAATATTTTATTGACTATGTATTTACATTCAGGTATCACAGATCAAATTTATTCGTTCATAGTGTGTTAATTTACGTTTTTTGATTGAGTTAAGCCTTCCAATTGATATTTTATCGTGTGTTTTTCTATGTTGTGATGTTATACTATTGTTTCAGAAAAAGGGAGAAGGTTTGGTACCATTAAAACGTTTAATCCCGCTGCAAATGTTTGCACCTGTCCTAAGTCAGGAATCTGATGTACAGTAGTTGTCGTTTGTTTATGTCATTTAAACGTGTTTCTCGTTTCTCGTTTTTTATATAAACTAATCTGATGTACAGTAGTTGTCGTTTGTTTATGTAATTTATACGTGTTTCTCGTTTCGCGTTTTTTATATAGACTAGACCGTTGGTTTTACCGTTTGAATGGTTTTACACTAGTACTTTTGGGGCCCTTTATAGCTTGTTGTTCGGTGTGAGCCAAGGCTCCGTGTTGAAGGCCGTACATTGACCTATAATGGTTTACTTTTATAAATTGTTATTTGGATGGAGAGTTGTCTCATTGGCACTCACACCACATCTTCCTATATCTATAGACCGTTGGTTTTCCCGTTTGAATGGTTTTACACTAGTAATTTTGGGGCCCTTTATAGCTCGGTGTGAGCCAAGGCTCCGTGTTGAAGGCCGTACATTGACCTATAATGGTTTACTTTTATAAATTGTTATTTGGATGGAGAGTTGTCTCATTGGCACTCACACCACATCTTCCTATATCAATGTATTTAAATTATTTAGTTTAAATATTTCTGTGTCAACCTGTTTTTTTTTTTTTTTTTTGGTCTCTGTAACCTTCAATGTTTTGTTGGCAATACATTTAAACCCACAAATGGTACAATACTCAAAGTGCATTGTATACATTTCCACCAAATCAAAACAAATATTAATAATTATCTAAAGTAGATTATTCTAAATGTTTCGTTACAATCTTCCAAATATTCTCCAGGTATTTGACAACATGCTTGATTATATAATTTCTTATTAATAATTGTCAGCTGATTTTAAAGTTTACCTTTTTGAATTAGTAAGTGAATATACCTTGATTTGTTAACGTTTGGTTGGGAGAAATTTGGTGAGTATGATTTTATTTGTGTTTTACTCAGCAACGCGATGACAATGGTCAACACCCGACAACGTCTTCAAACCGTTTCAATTGACTTTCCAAACTTTTTTGTTTCGAATAAAGCTGATGAGGATATAATAATAAAAAAAAAAAAAAAAAAAAAACTGTCATATGTATTAAAATCGTTATCATATGTGTATATCAAAAGTTAAAATCGAACGCTCAATCTTCAGTTACGTGTGGAAGTTGTATAGTGTTTTATGACTGTTGCTCGTTCTTTTCGTCTTTTTTATTTGACGATGATGAATTGTTTTTTTTTCTTTTTATCTTAAATGGATTTGGGATCCCTCCCTCTTTTAAGACATCTGTACATCATTTGACCTGGTAGCCGCAATAAACTAATATCTTGATATTAGTTAGGTTACACTGATTTACTTCTATGATGTAAATCCTAATAAGTCCCTGAATTCTATAGAACCAAAATAAAATCATATTAAACTACAAAAACATTTCATACTATTCACTAACTTAAAGTACTATGATCAAATTTTTTCTTAGAGTTGGAAAACAGATGTTTCCTTATTTTCAAATTACAACTATGAAGAAAAGACATGTTTTTCTTAAAATTTATTTATGTATCATTGTATATTTACAATACAATAGGTTATATAGATATAGGAAGATGTGGTGTGAGTATATACATTATAACAAATGTAGGTGCTCCATTATTGCATGTTTCAATCAATATATGCGTACGTGTCAAAGCTATTATACAATAAATACGATTTCTTTGTAAAAAAAATATACTGATTGCAATAACGCTAGACATGTTACTAGAATAATCAGTCCGAGGCACTATCTCGACCGTAAGCGCGGAAGTAGTAAAGATTGAAAAAAAAATCTTAAAGCATGTTAAAGTACAGAATCGGACGAGAACGTTCAAATGCATTTCCTGTCAAGATAGCCTTAAAGGAGCTGGAACCTTACGTTTTGTCATTTTCATAATTCGTCATGGATGTGAAGTTAGCAGCCGGTTCGTTATTCGATATTCGATAATGAATATCCAACCGGCTGCTAGCAGTCGGTTCGATATTCTAATTTAGTTGAAAATCATAATTACTTAAATATTCGAAAAACATTAAAAGCATGAAACTCATAGTTAAAAGAAATGAAAAGATATGTAGGAAATCGCTTAATGACGCCTTCTAGTTGTCGTAAATTCTCGTTATCCAAAAACAAACCCTTATGTAAATTGCAAATTTGTCTTTATGACATCTAGATATTTATCAATAAAATGACATCAAAGATGTACTTTTATATATATATCATATTTCTAGAAACATAAAATAAACGATTACTCTAGTTACATTAAAAAAAATATAAATAGAAATAATTTTGGAAAGCCAAGGTAAAAAGAAATGTATAGTAAAAACATACCGGAGACCGCTTAAATGATGGTGAGACCCCTTGGTCCTTCAACGTCCATAAAATTCGACGAAATCATAGACTCTGTATATATAAAGATTGTATCAAAAGGATTTTCCAGAATGATGTCATCTTCTGTATCTACGGAGGGCTTAGATTGTCATTTTTCAGCTAGAAATTGTCAAAACTTCAGGACAAAGGGCACAGGGCAATGGTGAGACCTCCCTGATCTTTCAATCTTCCTATTATTATGCAGACAGGTAGTTAATATGTAGATACAAACGTGACTAAAAGGAATTTGGTAAAACTTCCTGTCTTCTATGTTTACGGAGGGCCCAGAGTGCCAGTTGGATATTTAAAATATTTAGTGAAAACCTACCGGAGACCGCTTAAATGACGGTGAGACCCCTGGTCTTTCAATGTCCATAAAATTCGACGAAATCATAGACTCTGTATTTATAAAGATTGTGTCAAAAGGATTTATTAGAATAATGTCATCTTCGATATCTACGGAGGGCTTAGATTGTCACTTTCCAGCTGAAAATTGTCAAACTATCAGGACAAAGGGTACAGGGCAATGGCGGGACCTCCCTGATCTCTCAATCTACCTAATATTATGCAGACAGGAAGTTAATATGTAGATAAAAACGTGACTAAAGAGAATTTGTTAAACTTCCTGTCTTCTATGTTTACGGAGGGTCCAAATTGCCAGTTGGATATTCAAAATATATATTTGAAAACCTACCGGAGACCGCTTTATTGACGGTGAGACCCCCCCCCTGTTCTTTCAATGTCCATAAAATTCGACGAAATCATAGACTCTGTATATATAAAGATTGTATCAAAAGGATTTCTTAGAATAATGTCATCTTCGATATCTACGGAGGGCTTAGATTGTCACTTTTCAGCTAAAAATTGTCAAAACTTCAGGACAAAGGACACAGGGCAATGGTGAGACCTCCCTGATCTTTCAATCTTCCTATTATTATGCAGACAGGTAGTTAATATGTAGATACAAACGTGATTAAAAGGAATTTGGTAAAACTTCCTGTCTTCTATGTTTACGGAGGGCCCAGAGTGCCAGTTGGATATTTAAAATATATAGTGAAAACCTACCGGAGACCGCTTAAATGACGGTGAGACCCCCTGGTCTTTCAATGTCCATAAAATTCAACGAAATCATAGACTCTGTATATATAAAGATTGTGTCAAAAGGATTTATTAGAATAATGTCATCTTCGATATCTACGGAGGGCTTAGATTGTCACTTTTCAGCTAAAAATTGTCACAATTTCAGGACAAAGGGCACAGGGCAATGGTGAGACCTCCCTGATCTCTCAATCTTCCTAATATTCTGCAGACAGGTAGTTAATATAAAGATAAAAATGTGACTAAAAGGAATTTGTTAAACTTCCTGTCGTCTATGTTTACGGAGGGTCCAAAGTGCCAGTTGGATATTCAAAATATATAGTGAAAACCTACCGGACACCGCTTAAATGACGGTGAGACCCCCTGGTCTTTCAACGTCCATAAAATTCGACGAAATCATAGACTCTGTATATATAAAGATTGTTTCAAAAGGATTTCTTAAAATAACGTCATCTTCGATATCTACGGAGGGCTTAGATTGTCACTTTCCAGCTAAAAATTGTCAAAATATCAGGACAAAGGGTACAGGACAATGGCGGGACCTCCCTGATCTCTCAATCTACCTAATATTATGCAGACAGGTAGTTAATATGTAGATAAAAACGTGACTAAAGAGAATTTGTTAAACTTCCTGTCTTCTATGTTTACGGAGGTCCAAAGTGCCAGTTGGATATTCAAAATATATATTTGAAAACCTATCGGAGACCGCTTTATTGACGGTGAGACCCCCCTCCCCTGTTCTTTCAATGTCCATAAAATTCGACGAAATCATAGACTCTGTATATATAAAGATTGTATCAAAAGGATTTCTTAGAATAATGTCATCTTCGATATCTACGGAGGGCTTAGATTGTCACTTTTCAGCTAAAAATTGTCAAACCTTTAGGACAAAGGGCACAGGGCAATGGCGAGACCTCCCTGATCTCTCAATCTTCCTATTATTATGCAGACAGGTAGTTAATATGTAGATAAAAACGTGACTAAAGAGAATTTGTTAAACTTCCTGTCTTCTATGTTTACGGAGGTCCAAAGTGCCAGTTGGATATTCAAAATATATAGTGAAAACCTACCGGAGACCGCTTAAATGACGATGAGACCCCCTTGGTCTTTCAATGTCCATAAAATTCGACGAAATCATAGACTCTGTATATATAAAGATTGTGTCAAAAGGATTTCTTAGAATAATGTCATCTTCGATATCTACGGAGGGCTTAGATTGTCACTTTTCAGCTAAAAATTGTCAAAATTTCAGGACAAAGGGACCAGGGCAATGGTGAGACCTCCCTGATCTCTCAATCTTCCTATCGTCATCTATATGTCTGCATAATATTAGAAAGATTGAGATATTAGGGGGGTCTCGCCGGAAGGTTTTCACTATATATTTTGAATATCCAACTGGCACTTTGGACCCTCCGTAAACATAGAAGACGGGAAGTGTACCCAAATTCCTTTTAGTCACGTTTGTATATACAAATTAACTAATTGTCTGCATAATATTAGGAAGATTGAGAGATAAGCGGGGTCTCACCATTGCCCTGTGCCCTTTGTCCTGAAATTTTGACAATGTTTAGCTGAAAAGTGACAATCTAAGCCCTCCGTCGAAGACGACATTATTCTGGGGAATCCTTTTGGTACAACCTTTATATATACAGAGTCTATGATTTCGTTGACTTTCATGGACATTGAAAGACCAGGGGGTCTGATCGTCATTTAAGCGGTCTCCGGTAGGTTTTCACTATATTTCTTTTTAGGGGCTTTCCATAAATATTTATATTTATATTTCTAAAGGTTTTTAGAGTGATCGGTTTTTGTTTTTGTATTTTATATTACATATAAAATTATATCATTGATGTTGTTTTATTGATAACAATCTATATTACATAAAGACAAATATGCAACTTACATTAGGGTTTATATTCTAGGACAACGAGAATTTACGACAGCTTGAAGGGATCATAAAACGATTTCCTACGTATCTTTTCACTCCTCTTAACTATGAAAATCATGCTTTTAATGTTATCAAGTATTTAATTTTTTTATGATTTTGAACTAAATTTGAATATCGAAACGACTGCTAGCAGCCGGTTGGATATTGAATGTCGAATATCGAGTAACGAACCGGCCGCTAACTTCACATGCATATTCATGACCTCGTTTTTTTGCATATAACATATATCCATTAACTCATGCGAAAATTAAGCAATGTAACTAGGTTGAAGGCACATATAAACTATGTAGCAGCAATATGTAACAAAACTACCAATAGGTTGAAAAATAGTCTTCGTGAAACAACAGTTCAAAACACTGACGACAATGGTTAAATGCTTTTCCATGTTCAGGAAAAGAAAGAGCAATCAAACATACTCATTTTGTTTAAATATATTTTCAGAGTCTCATTTTCTCAAAAGAATGTTTGCGAAGATCATAATCAATTACTTCGCCATTGAATTGTTGATAGTACATGAGGTTGATTGTCGAGACAAATTCCCTTGCAAGTTCGACAGCAGCTGTGTATGCGTGTATACGAAGAATAATTTATTAAGTGTAGATTATGCCGGAAAGAATATAACAGTTATTCCTTTGTTTTCAGGAAATGTGGAAAATGTATCTCTCGCAAATAATCGTATTCAAAGTGTTGAGAATGGTGTATTTAAATACAACTTACATCTACTGTATTTAGATCTGTCAGAAAACAAAATATACCAGTTAGCCTCTGAATCATTTCAAGGTCTTTTTAATCTGCAGACATTAATTATCAATAATAATAACATTAGTTCAACAGTTTCTCCATCAAACGTAGTATTTGAACCGTTAGTTTCATTGCGGTATCTTGACATGAAAAATAACTCTAATAATTGTATTGCATTCAATATTTCATTTTTAACGAATCTTCAAACTCTGAAGATAGATTTTGTTGATGGCGAGACATATTTTGACACAGAGTACAAAGCTTTGAGAAATCTTACGAATCTCGATTTGTCTGGGTATTCTGGTCGTTGTTTGATGAAAATTTTGACACCTGGAACGTTTGAATATTTTCCATATGTGCAGTTTTTAGATTTAAGTAAATACCGAATAAATGTTATTTATAGAGGAAC
>JAASAO010001204.1:0-30670 GCA_017311375.1 Mytilus coruscus | reverse complement strand
AGACATATATATATATATATATATATATTTTTAAATACTAGACCCAAACATGATATTCTTAGTACATGCACCTTGGTCTGCTTTCTTTATCAGTTTAAATGTTTTGATAAATACTGACATGATTGTTCAATTACTGCTGAGCCTTATCTCAGATTATTGTCTTAACAAATTACTGATTTGCCTATGCTATAAACTTGACTTTTTTATTCATAATATATTCTTTATTGTAGGATTAAGAATGCCTGCCAGAAAGAAATCACGCATTGGAAGAAGGGCGAAGCACCGCTTTAATAAAAGAAAAATAAGGAGATTTTGATTTTAATAATGATCGCCAATCAGTCAACTACTTAAGTTAAATTAAGTTCAATGATGTGGATGTGCTATTGAATCCACTGTAATTACCTTCAACAATGAGAAAACTTATACTGTGCTTCAAAATTCCCGACATGAAAAATATAAAACAATTCAATAGAGAAACGAAGAGTCTACATTAACAAAGCAATTTACAAAAATCAAATATGACCGACATCAACCAACGGCAACCACTGAAATACAGGCTCCTGACTCGAGACAGGCACATAAAAAAAAAATAGCATGGGACATTGGTGTAACGACACAACATAAGAACAAACTTTAAACAGAAGTTGTAAAGTTCATTTCAAGTTGAATTTACAGAAAGGGTGACATCATCATGTGCTATCATATTTAACATTCTTGTTTAGATCTGACATTGCTACGTATTAATGTATTAGATCTGACATTGCAACGTATTTATTTACACATTCCGCAATTTTTGGCTTCTCAGAATTTTCACATGGAAAACTGTAAGCAGATACCCAAACGAAAAATGTTATAGGAACCTATAAAGCATCATGCCGCAACAAGCACATTTTTATTTGCTGTGGTTTAGGTTAATGCAGTTCTCAACTCTTCATCTAAGTGGCTCGATTATTTGGGTTACAAAAAATATACGAAGAGCATAGTGTTATAACTAAAACATACGACACTTTAACAATAGACAATATTCAAATTTTCAAACCACTGGACGTTAAGCAACCAACAATCAATCAAATTTTAAAAAACTTTCTGGTTCTATATTGAAACACAAAATTCCTTGTTTGGGTTTACGAAAGAGGGTCAATATTTCTGGTGTTGAAAAAAATGTTATCGTAATTTACACTAATGCTGTTCTATTTATGTGAACATAGAGATAATTTGTTAGATATTTTGATTATTTAGTCATGCAATTTGGAAGCTTTCTTCATTTAGAATATCTTACGATTCGTCATTAAACCTGGAGCCACACTATATATTTAATTATATATAACAACATTTAGTACACCCAGAAATACACTTCACCAAAAAAGGAACTTCAGTTGAGGCGTTGCTATATTTGGAAATTGGCAACTAATATTACAAATTAAATTGAGTTTTGAGATACTTAGTATAGCTTCAATCACTAGGATACAGAGAATAGTGTACGCCATAAAGATTCTGTAAAACGCAATGAACCCCATTTCGAAATATTTGCCACTGACTGACGCTCTCATGTAGCTTAGAAATTGAAAACTTGACAATTCTTAACCACCAGTCTTTTCATTGATCAAATTGAAAAGGATTTTTAATTTTAATTCAAAATTGTTGCTTTGGTTCTTGACAATAACTCCTGTTTAAGCATTTCGTGGTAAATGTTGTCGTTAAACACAAGATTTGGACACAAAATGTACTATCTTTACCATGTTTATATAGCTCACTATGTGGTATAGGTTTTGGTCATTGTTAAAGGCCGTCGATGTCCTTTAGTTAACTTCTGTGTTATTTGGTCTCTGGGAGAGACTTCTCATTTGAATTTATACCACATCTCCTTATTTTTATTTTGGCACTTTATTTTTAATGTGACCTGTCTTTTGTCGACAGTATTCTATTGAAATACATATAGAGAAGGAATGAGAAATAAGATTATTTAGAGTACATACCTTTTATCTTGCTTAGGCTGTGCTTTGTTCTTAAATGGCCACGGAAACCAGAAACGGAAGAATATGTATTGTCACACTCGGGCACTGATATATAGCTTCACGCTCGGATTTACATGCACTTGCAGTTGATGCTTCTTTTGGAGTTTTGTAGTTTTGCAGTCTTTGCAGCAGGGACGTAGTCATCCTCAGATTCAACGTCTGATGCAGTATATTCACCAAGTAAAAGATCAAGATTGAGATCACTATCATCCCAAGATAAAAATCAATGTTACTGGACATTGTGAATTGATAAATGAAAACGCCGCGATATTTTGGGAACATATATATAATTTGTAGGGCTTATGTTTGCTTTATGTACCCATTGAAGTTATAACCTCTTTGCTGATCTGTTACGTAAGGAAATTGCTCATTTACCTTTAATGATATTTTTCTCTCTTCTGTGTGATCGCCGCTAATTAAATTGTTTGCAAAACTTGATCTAAATTGATTGAATAATTAAACCTTTTAATTATCATGTATACTAAGAAAGGCATCCTGATTAAACTGATTCTTTAGAAAGGAATGTGATAAAAAAAAAAACACCTAATTATCAGACTGAAATTTAAAAAAAGAGGAGGGGGATTGAAACCGAAAAAAATGGTTTGAAAAATAAAATTTACGTTGGATAATCTGAATGAGGGTCTGGATGGGGGTTCTTTATTTCCTATAATTTCTATATCATTTTTCTCTATTCTTTAAATTTTATCACCTAATTATTTTCTCTTCTCTATTCTTTATTTGTCGGTCCATTTTTCTCCATTCTATACTTTTTTTGCCCCTTATTCTCTATTCTCTATTCTAAAAACCCCATCCACACCCTCCTGAATCCTACCACAAGTGCACCGACGATATTTGACAAGGTTTACTACAATAAACATGCATATTGGGCACTCAGCAGTGAAACATACCTTTACAAGTATAGAATAAAACTTTAAAGTTTACTGCAATAAACGGAGCCTCGTGTATCTTGGGCACCCAGCTGTGAAACAAAATTCATCTCCCATGCTTTTGAGACTACCTGTCTTTACAGGTAAAATATTTGTATATTAGATACAATTAACGGACGTGTAGCAAAACAATGTAACTGTAAGATTGATAAGATTAATCACATTCACATTTTCAAGAGTGGCCGCATAACAACAACATGAAACTATTAACAAATTATTAATGATTAAAAACAAAATTTAAATATGAATAGAGATAACTACATTTGAAAGATAAAAACTATTTTCCTTTTTTCGATTAATTCAATTTTGTTTTTAATTTATTTTTAAAAGAAAAATAATAATATCCGATACTGTTATATCAGTCTCAGTGATTAGGTGGTGCTTTATGTCGTCTGCTACGGTCGAATACGAAACTACATTAAAATAATGTAGCTAACTATACTGGAGACACAGATAATCCGATAAATCGATAGTGACCAATCTCTGTTGTTATAGTAGTCTCAGTGTACAGCAACCAACATGATGACAACCAACCAAAAAAGTATAAATTTATATTCATTTCAGAAATAAAAGAAATGGCTGTTGTTGAGTTAGATCCATTGTTTATAAAAGCTCATAGATTACTTCATTCTAAAGCAAAAGATTCTGGATCCCAACTGAAGAAGCTATTAGATGATGTTATTGCAGAGAAGAAACGACAAAGGGTATTTTTAAATTGAAATTGTAATGTTCAAATATGGTTGAATATATCACACAAACTTATAAATTAACTCTTTGATTTATAAAAAAAAATGTATTTGCTGGTATTTCAGCGTAATATTTACTAAAATGTATTGTACTGCTAGAGGTATTACTGTGATAGATGAATCTTGTATCACATTAAAAATTTATAGATTATGACACATAAATGACATTATTAATTGTTTTCTAATATCAGTCAAGATATCATTCCTATATGAGGGTAGGAATGGGGTACCCCATATGAAAAATGACGGTAAAATATTTGTTAAAATAACGTTCATGACCAACATTTTACTCCATTTGACGCTGACGGTAGCTACAGAATGAGATTTAATGAACGACGATAAAAAATTAAGGCACATTTGATGCTAACGGTAGCGAAAAACGGACACTTGACGATAAAGGGCATTCCTACCCTCCTACATGTATATGTCCAGTTCAGCCACTTGTTTTAGACACAAGCCTGAGACTGTCAACAAATGATCCCAGGACTAAAATACAGAATGTCCGTTCCAAAGTAATATTCTGTTTATGTAACAAATTTGAAATTAACCTTTATTTAATAAAATTCAGACTTTTGAGATGGCATTTACATATCATTTACTACATGCCCTTTGATGATACTATACCAATTGGCTAAATGTTTTTCAAGTTGCTGTTTAAACTAAGCAATTTGTGAAAATTTAAGCCCATAGCTTGAGATGTTTGTTAATGTTAGTGTAAATTAAAGCATGTGCATTATAAGATAGGTATTTTTACCATCAAATTGTAATGACTGACATTATTTTTCATGGAAAGTTAGGAAAATTTGTTGTCCCATTTGTGTTGTGACAGGGCAATTAAAGCTTCTTGGATAAACAGATTACATACATGTATCTATTGTTTGTTTTTGTTGAAAGGTTTATTTTCATAACAGCTTAATCATGTTAATTGTTAACATATTTCACACAAAACACAGTAAGTTGTCTTTTGGTAATAAAAATTGAATTTATGCCTTATACATGTATTTCTTGAAAACAGTTTTGACTTAAGAGTCAACAGTATCTTCAAAGGTATAGTTCTATTCTGTTTTTAAGGCATCAGCTGGGGAGAGCAAGTCTAGCAGTGGCAGTAAATCATCATCTTCATCATCCCATAAACCAGATCTAGATAGACAGAAATCACACAAATCTGATCATGATAGAGAGAAAAAGAGAGAGGCTGAAAAAAGGACCTTAGAGAAGGTATGTTATACCAAAATGTAGTTTAGTTAAATTCTTAAGCTTCTTGTGAAGAAATGAAGATATTTTCTGTAATGGTTTTGTATTTTGCACTATCAACTCTTTTTTAAAAATATTGTTGTGTTATTTTTATACTTGCACTGAACTTTTCATGCATTGAATGATATATGGTGCTGTTACAAAGTTTGGAGATGTATCCACTACAGGGTACTGCAGTATTTTCCTTGAATCAGTAGGATTTTATGGCAAACTAGATGTAATCTTAGTCAACCTATATTTTTATTATATTTGGAAGAAAATTGCTAAAAGATATATCATTGTCAGGTGAAAAAAGAACCTAGGGATCCAGATGATGACGTAATAATAATACCAGAAAAGAAAGCTCGTCATTCTTCCCCACAGCCTCCTAGCAAACCAAAGAAAGATCATCTTCAGCCAGAAGGTTTGCCATCTTTGTCAAGACCAAAGAAGGAGTCACCACAACCTGGCCGTAGCCCATCACATGATGTTAGAATAAAAGAAGAAGTAAAGGAGGAAAAACAAAAGCATGAGAAGAAGAGTAAGGAAGAAGATATGGATGCTGATGAATTTGCTTTTGGTTTGGGAATTTCATGTGTTGTCTGCAAGTAAGTTTTATAACTTTTTATATTTTAATTTACATGATTAGATTATTTTCATATGTTGACATCTGTAGATAACTGCTCATTTATGATTTAAAAAAAATCATTAATATTACAGTTACCGAAAATTCGTCCTTATTTGTGGTGTACTAATTTTCATGGATTTAATGGTGATATTGAGTAAAACACCAGTATTTGAGATATTTCTGTTCAATTTGTATAATTTAAAAGGCAAAATATTGGTAACTTTCCCCTGAATCCGATACTGATTCTTACATTATAATAATCTATAATTTACAGGTCATTTGATGTGACATCCAGAAATCAGTTGGTTGAATGCCAGGAATGCCATAGTTTATATCATCAGGTATGTTAGCAATTGTCGCATATACTTATATAAAGATGTGTTTTCATCATGAAAAGAGTAGATTGAAGAAACTTTCTTATCGAAGAAATTAATTATAACCTTACTGTGTAAGAAAAATCAAAATGACTCTAATGAAGGAACAGACAGTTGGCAATATGGCCATAAAACACTTTTTAAAATCATCGAGATAAGGCCAACTAAAATCAATTAGTAGATTTTCATCCTGCTTTTTAAAAAAAATGGGGCAGGTGGGAGGATTTTATTATTTAATTTTTATTTTTCTGAAACCCTTTAATAATGTGTTCTTCATATGCAATGTTAATAATAAGCTTATATCATGTATATATGAAGAATTCTGCATACTTTTTCAAATTCTAAAATGAATATTTCTGATTGGCAAACACGGTTTTAATTGCTGTAGCTTGGACACCTAATTTCAGTCAATACTAAAAATGTGGAGAAATGCTCTATTTAGACAACATGTACCTACATTAATTTGTTTGCTTCCTAAGCAATGGTTTATAGTGCCCATGATATGAAGCACATGCATTGGTATGAAACACAAGTATTATAAGTACAGAGTAAAATGAAAACTCAAACTGTGAAAATACTATTTATTAACTAGTTAAAAAGTTTTGCAATATAAACATGAACTTAACCAAAAGAAGAAAATGTTTAATGAATTTATTGAGTGACTGGGGACAGAGGGTGTTTGGTGTTCGTCAACAAAAAAGGACAGTTTAAGGGTAAATCTTACTATACGTTGGGTGACTTTTTGTAATAAAAAATATGTTCCTAAACAGTGTAAATTATATCGCACAAGTTCGTTTGTGTCAATTTCATTATTCCAGTCATGTTTTTATATCAATTTGTGCCACATATCTTGCTCTTTGGATATCATTCACAGTCCAAAATTCCTGACACAAAGTCATTGTATAAATTTTAAAAAATCCATGGTTTTCTAATCGCTGAAAATTATTTGTGACATACCACGATTTGCGTTCTTTGACCCCTCTTATTATTCGTAACTCAAATATTTCAGGTCCTTCCGGTAACCAATCTCTCTTCTCAGAAGATAATGTAGTCATCATAGAGCATTAAAACATATCGACTTAATTATTTTGCTTAAATAAACTCGAAGAAATATGAAAACCAAATTTTGCAACAGGAAGTTTTGAATCAAAATAATCAGCGTGGTTTCCGGTAACTGAAATGAACAAAATCTGGAAATCGTAAATTTTTTAAAATAAAAAAAAGGGGGCATTACGTTTTCAGAGGGGTGGGCGGGAATGAAAATCTATCAATTAATTGTAATTGGCCTAATGTGTATGTCCTGTCAAAGATAGTAGGGGAATTATGCTTTCTAGTCTGTTTGTCTGTTCCTCTGTCCTTCTGTTAGTCCTTCCAGTATTAGGTTAAAGTTTTTGGTTAAGGTAGTTTTCTATGAAGTTGTCACCTTATACTTCAAACTTGGTACACGTATATAAAAATAAGGAGGTGGTATTATTGCCTATGAGACAATTATCCCCAATAGTTCAAATGAAGTGGATGTAAGCCATTATAGGCAACCATACGGCCTTCAACAATGAGAAACCCATACTGTATGGTCTGCTTTAAAAGCATAATGTTCATTATGTTACAAACTTTTAAAATTATATAATAAATTATAGTTTTGACCTGATTTCATAGTTCAATGTGATAGTGTATGACCAGTACATTCTCAGGTTCAAGGTTTTTGTAATGGTAGTTTACCATTAAGTTGTGGTCACATAAACTTGAAACTACAATAAGTCCATAAATTTGTGATTCAAACTTTTAAAATTTTATGCCAGATTTTGATTTTGAACCCTATTTCACAGTTCACTGAACAAGGACACATGATAGTGTGAGCAGGGTATATATTCTTGGTTTATTTCCTGTTTATTATCCCTGAAGCTGTAGAAAATTTTAGAGATGAAAATACACTTTATATTATGTTACTTCAATTATACTGTAAGACACATTAATTTTTTCTGAGGACTGGATTGTTATTAAAGTGCTGTTGTATAAAAAACTTAGCATTTTTAAACTTCTGCTGCAATCTAAGGTATGTTGATCTGAAAATTAATTGTTATTATATAGTGCCTCTCCTATATACCAGGTATGTTTTATATAGATAATTATACCAAGTCATAGTTAAAGCAAAGGCAGTTGTTGTCAGCTACTTAAGAGTAACACATTCCTGCACTGTTTTGGCAATAATTTTACTAGTAAAATTATTTGCATGAAAACTTTTAAAACTGTGTTGAAATTGAAAATTTAAGAGATTCTGATTTTAGAATATTTTACAAAGAGAAACAACAAACTTGGTCCCTGTCTATACAAAGCAAATGCCACAAGCATGGTGTATTGTGTGGTATCTGGCAATAATTGTGACATTGTAAGTGCATTATACATATATGGTAAAAAGGGGACTGCAAATTAAAAGGTAACAGAATGAAATTATTCTCAACTTATGTTTCTCAAGACATGCTCCTTCCTTATGTTTGCTTTGAGTGAACTTTCTGTTCTTCCTTGGAGTTGTGTCCCCTGGATTCTAAATTTTGAAAGAAAGAACATTGCTTTGCTATAATGCAATAAATAAACTGATATAGAAGGCAAATATATGATAATAATCTCCCTTTATTTACCTTCATGATAGGATTTAATAGAGTAAAGGAAATAAGCAGATGGAGACATTTGAAGAATTATTAAACTTGTAAAATGCTAAGAAATGATATTATTTTCCCCCCAAAAAATCGGAAATCCATGAACGCTTTAAAATGTGTGAAGAAGAGAGTGTTAATAAATACATTGGCAATTGTTTCATTTTGGTTTTATTTGACTGCAAGGTATTTGTAGCATATGTATTAAGAAATCTGTAATATAAATTTTTGCAATAATTTATTACTGCCATAATGAGTTAGGTAACTCATTGGCACTGTTGGGTATGTGAAGCTATGTGTTTGTTGAAATACATACTGATGTTTAGGTAAAATTTCTGATGAGTCATTTCTATGTGACCTGCAGTGATATTTTGAAAATTTGTTGGGATATTTTTGGCATTTTTTACAGAAACTATAGAAGATAGACAAACAATTATCAGCAAAATACAGTCTTCAAATAAATCTAGTGAATGGAATTACAATTTTATGTTTAAATGTTTAATGTATATGCCAAATTAAGGTTTTGACCAACTTTCACAGTTCACTTTTTGTAATTTGATAGGATAAAGTTCTGGTTTAGATTAGGTTAAAGTCTTGGTTTAAGGTAGTTGAGGTCAAATCAGCATGAAACTTAGTACACATTCATTACTAAGTGAACTGCTAATCAACATGCCAATTGAGGGTTCACTGAACATGACAAAGTGAAAGTTCAAGCAGGACATTGTTTCCTATTGACACACTTGTCATGTTTATATTAATACTATGGATATTCATAATTATTCATGCACTACTTTATTTGTCGATTTTTTGGATAAAGTTTTACAATTTTTAGTGTTCAATAAAATAGAAATATTCTATAGGCTTGTTTGCAGAACTTTTTAAATGCCAAAATCAAGTTTCTAGAAAAAAATTAGTATCAACAAAAATGTTTGCTCTTTTATTGATGAATTATTAAAAAATTGGGGTTTTTCTATCACAGGAGTGTCACAAACCTCCAGTTACAGAACAAGATGTCAATGATCCTAGGTTTGTTTGGTACTGTTGTAAATGCTCTAAAAATATGAAGAAAATGGTAAGTAAAATAAATGTAGGACTAAAAGGAGATTTGGAGTTCACATCAAGGAAAAGCAAACCCCCCAAAAAAACATAATAGACATCTGTCATTGTTTAGTTTTAACTGTACCATTTACTTTTTCAAAATGAAAATAAAAGAGAAATAAAAGGTTGTTAGATATGCACAAAACTAATTTATTCCCTTGTATGCTGAAGTCCCTGTCCAAATTCAATAAAGGTTGATTGATATTTGCCATACATGCATCTTTTATCTTTAGAGTTTCTATAATTTGTTAGAAGACATGATAAACTAATTTTATCATGAAACCAAAATGAGTCATTTCTTACAAAACTTCTCATTTTAATGAATGAATAATTAAGACAGAACAATGGTATAAATGGACATTTTTTGGAAATTTTTTTAAGTCAAAGGTCAAAGTTTGAAATATATTGTCTATACATGTCTCTGTGTTGCTCAAAATAGTACGGCAAAAACCCTTATCACAATTAGCCGATAATTCTTTTGTGCAGTAATGAATACAACTTTGTTTTTACATTCGAATAAATAAGTTGTATTATATTACTATCACTTTATTGTATTATATTTTACAGGACAAAATTTTTCTATATTTAGTATTTTAGTTTTAATCTCAAAAGTCTATTATACAAATACTGTTTTTATTTCAAAAGGTTCAGTCAAAGACCACAAAGACAAAACAACCAAGCATATCAACCGAAAAAGATTCAACAGCACTCAGTAGCAAAACTGCTAAATCTGACCCAACTTCATTGTTTAGTTTTAGGCGTGTAGATCCAAAGGTAGGTTGTTTAGAATTGGCAGTTTATTATGTTAAACATCTATTATAGAAATCTATTTAAAAAAAATGAAGGTTGTATGTACAAAAACTGAAAACTACAAAGGCCAACCTTAAAAATATGTTTGTTTGCAGTTTTCCGACTGTACCTTCAGACTGCAGGGTCGGCAGGTAGGAAAAATATTTTATTTTAACAGCCAAAATAAAGTTTAAACAAGCAGTTACATCAACCAAGTTTCTTGTGAAGAAAAAATATTTTAAAACAACACTGAAAGCCAACATATAATGAACAGGCATTTTCAGGTAAAAACCTTTATAACTGACCAAAACTGAAACTTAACATAGTGTAATTATACAATTTATGAAGAAAAAAAAAATATATATGGTATTATGAAATACTGCTACACTTATAAACAAGGAATGACTAGAAAAGTTGTAAAGAAACATATTCACTGACATATATGCATCTCTACTAGAATGTTTTCATGAGTAGAGTATTTGCATCAGAAAAAGTAGATATTAAAGATTCAAAAGACAATGTAGGAGTGTGTTAAAAAAAATCAACCCTTAAATCTTCCTCAATTAAAAAAAAAATCTTAAGATTAGCTTTGGGGTGAAATCCATAGCACCCCATTAAAAGTAAATGGTTTGTACTGAAATGTTTTGACTGCATAAAAAAAATGGCAGAATAGCTCATGACGTAAGGACATGTTTCAATTCAATTCACACAGTTTGGGTATATTTAATATTGTAAGAGAGAGAATAATTGCAATGAGTGGGGGCAGCCCCCTTATCCTAAAGGAGCATACTCATTGCAATCGAAGATAGATTTGAATAGAGAGAATATATTTATTTTTCAAGCCAACCATTCATTTTCTCTACATCTTTGTGTAGTTTGTGTGGCTTCTTATTGATTTAACATTTCAAATGCGCCCTTCCACCGTACAGATGTGCTTACAGGTATTCATGAAGTCACGGAGGAGTGGTTTCATCTTTGTCGTCTTCACGATGATTTAAAGAAAATATGGCATACTTCAGGCTGCTGTCGAATTATTGAACCACTGATATTGGTTCCATAAAGTCATGCTGAAAAGATTCTGTATCCGATTTGTTTGAGACAGAAACGGTTATCGTGTCAGTTTTATGAATATCTGGCGCTGCATCATATCGTCAATAAGTCCAAATAATTATGACGTCTTGTACGGGGCGCCAAATGGGACTCTTGCGGTTTTGTACAAAATTCAATTCTGTCATAACAAAATCATTTATGCTTACAAAACTATGTGATACACTTGTTTTATGAGAACTTCAATTTTGTGATGACAAAATTCATTTTTGTAGACAAAATTCATTTTTGTCATGACAAAATTCATTTTTGTAGACAAAATTCATTTTTGTCATGACAAAATTCAATTTTTTCAAATAGGTATGCAAATATAAACTTATTTGCATACAAAATTGACTTTTGTGACACAAAATTGACTTAAAAAAATTGTGACAAAAATGAATTTTGTGACACTAAATTCACTTTTGTGTTAAATTTTCACTTCTGTTTAACAAACTCAATTTTGTCTACACAAAAATAAACACAAAATTGAATTTTGTCATGACAAAATGAATTTTGTCCACAAAATGAATTTTGTAATTTTGTGTCACAAAAATGAATTTTGTGTCACAAAAGTCAATTTTGTCAACACAAAAATAAACACAAAATTGAATTTTGTGACACAAAATTGACTTTTGTGGCACAAAATTGTCTTTTGTGGCACAAAATTGACTTTTGTGTTAAATTTTATCTTCTGTTTAACAAAACTCAATTTTGTTTACACAAAAAATTGAATTTTGTGACAAAATCTCAGTTATGTATGCAAATTAGTTCACAGGATCCAAACTAAACTAATTTGCATACAAAATTGACTTTTGTCGCCCAATCTTCAAATTAGGTAACAACAGTAAAGTCTGTGTTGCAAAGATGAATTTTGTCATGACAAAAGTAACTTTTGTCCACTGAAAGATAATTTTGTATGACAAAATTTAAATTTGTAGTATGCTACAAATTTTGTTAAACTGAACTCATTTTTGTTGAGCAAAACTCACTTTTGTCCGTACAAAATTGAATTTCGAGTACAAAACCACAAGAGTCCCATTCGGCGCCCCGTATCTTGAAAAGCTGTTTTATTTTTTGCTTTGATGCCTTACAGCGATGTAAGGCGTCAAAGAAAAAAAAATATAATAGCCTTTCAAGATGTCATAATTATTTGATCTAATCGTCAATGATATGATTGTCGAAGACATCATTCCATGTGCAACTCTGCCTGAATCAGTATAAACAGTTTGCTATTAAACTTTTCTGTGTATTATTTGTCTTATTATTAAAAACTGACAGAAGACGACAGAATAAAGTACTCCTCCATGACTTCGTGGATACCTGTAAACAATCTCCATGTGCTTTACCATTAAAGGGTCCGATGAACGCTTGACAGGAAGGGAAGAAAAACCAAACTTCAAACGTGTAATTGACCTAGACTTTAAATCAATTCCGGAAACGACCCGATTGAGCCAATAGAAGTATTAGAAATAATTTCTTCAAATTAAAAGCAATAAAATTTTCACAGTTGGGCGGATTTTCGAAGGTCGGTCGGTAAACTGCAAACAAACAATATTTTAATTTAAGCCAAATTAGTATGCTTCTTTTGCAATTTAAAATCTTCAGTATCAGGCAAACTTGATCATTCTCTCATTATGTTTGATATAATTCTTTTCCAATAATTGATACCACATGAGAGGCTGATGGTCACCTGATAGTATTATGGAAACAGCTTGAAGGCACTTTGGAATTTGCCTTTTATATCCCTCTCATGTGGTATCAATTATTCCAGTTGGGTTGTATGTTGTAACTTTTATTTACTTAAGAGAAGTTGAAAACAAACTGACAAGCATACCATAGTTTTCTCATTTGAATTGTTTTACATTTGTCATTTCGGGGCCTTTTGTAGCTGACTATGCGGTATGGGTTTTACTCATTGTTGTAGGCTGTACGGTGACCTATAGATGTTAATTTCTGTGTCATTTGGTCTCTAGTGGAGAGTTGTCTCATTGGCAATCATACCACAACTTCTTATTGTCTCACCTTGACAGAGTCAAAAACAAGACATAGGTATGCTGTTTCCGGCGTCGGCGGCGGCGTCAACAATGTATTAGTTTGTGATTAGGTCTAGTTTAAGGTGAACCACTGGTGGTTGGTCAGTGATATTTGGTATGCAGTTGTATTAGCACTGGCACATCTCATTTTCATGGAGATTATTTGGCCCTGCTCCCTCAGTCATGGTCTATTGACTTTGAAACTTTTGCTTAGTTTACATGTATTAGTTTGTTATAAGGTCAGTTTATGGGGAACAGTGGACAGTCAATGATATTTGGTATGCAGTTGTATAAGCATTGGCATATTTCATTTCCATGGAGATTATTTGGATCTGCCCACTCTGTCATGGTCTATTGACTTTAAAACTTATGCTTAGTTTACATGTATAAGTTTGTGATAAGGTCAGTTCAAGGGGAACCACTAGTGGTAAGTCAATGATATTTGATATGCAGTTGTATAAGCATTGGCATATCTCATTTCCATGGAGAATATTTGGTCCCGACCCTGCAGTCATGGTCTATTGACTTTGAAACTTTTGCTTAGTTTACATGTATTAGTTTGTGATTAGGTCAGTTCAAGGGGAATCATTAGTGGTAGGCCAATGTTAATTGGTATGC
This sequence comes from Mytilus coruscus, assembly GCA_017311375.1. Classification (NCBI taxonomy): domain Eukaryota; kingdom Metazoa; phylum Mollusca; class Bivalvia; order Mytilida; family Mytilidae; genus Mytilus; species Mytilus coruscus. Next base: position 16,449 of record JAASAO010001204.1, on the reverse strand, counting down.
AAATGTATAAGCATTAGCACATCTCATTTCCATGGAGAATATTTGGTCCCGACCCTGCAGTCATGGTCTATTGACTTTGAAACTTTTGCTTAGTTTACATGTATTAGTTTGTGGTTAGATCAGTTTTAGATGAACCGCTAATGTTAAGTCAATGATATTTGGTATGCAAATTTATTGGCATTTGCAAGTCTCGTTTCCATGGAGATTATATAGCCCCACCCCCTCATCATGGTTCATTGACTTTGAAACTTTTACATAGTTTACAAGTCAATGTTTGTGTTTAGGTTTGTTGAAAGGGAATGACTTATGATAAGTCTATGGTATTTGGTATGCAGTTGTATTAGCATTGGCACATCTCATTTCCATGGAAATTGTTTTGCCATGTTCTTTCAGTCATGGTTCATTGACTTTGCATATTTGCATAACTTACATGTTAAAGTATTGCTATTTTAATTTCAACATTTGCATTATCAAAAGTACAAAAGGCAAGACATATCTCTGTGTTAACATTTTTTTTAAATATATGATCTTATCCCTTCTACAGCTTTGTTTTGAGGGAATTATAAACTAGTGTTCTTCATTTGGAGCTCTCTATCTATTTATTAAATCCATTCAGAGAAGCAATCCTCAATATATTCTCACATTTAAAAAAAAAGGGTATGTATGAAACAACAATCTATGCATCCAAGACTAAAGGCCAAGTAAGGGAACATTTACAAGTGGCAGTATGGTCTTTAACAAATGAGGAAAGCCATAAGGCATGTTATAAGAAGCCAAAGGGCCATTGAAAATATGAGACAAATCAATATAGAAAACTAATATTTGACAGTATGGATTTTACTCATTGTTGAAGGCCATACAGCAACCTATAGTTGCTTAAATCCACGTCATTTGGACTTTGATGGATAGTTGTCTCATTGGCAATCATAACAAATCTCCTTTTTATACGACCGCAAAAAATTTTTACGGTCGTATATTGGTATGACGTTGGCGTTGTCGTCGTCATCCGAAGACACATTGGTTTTCGCACAATAACTTTAGTTTAAGTTAATGGATCTCTATGAAATTTTACCATAAGGTTCAATACCACAAAGAGGAAGGTTTGGTTTAATTTTGGGGTTATTTTACCAACAGTTAAGGAATTAGGGGCCAAAAGTAAGCATTTTTGTAACTTCCAGACAATAACTTGTGTGTTAGTGTATGGATCTCTCTGACATTGTACCACAAGGTTCCATATCACAAAGGGTTGGTTAGGATTGACTCTGGGGGGTTATGGCTCAAACCGTTTAGGAATGAGGGGCAAAAAAGGGGGAAAAACAAGGGTTTCCTGGTTAATGGACAATTTAAAAGGAGTGTAAGGGAGGTAATCCAAATACATTTAAAGTATAAAAAAAAAGTTGGATTACCTCCCTTACATTGTTTTTAAATTATGTAAAAAGATGTTGTATTGTCTTGAGGTGATACACAACAGCATGGTGTATTGCACAAAAGTAAAAAAATTAATATAAATTCAAATCAGATAACCAATTCTAAGTTCTTTGACTACAGTTATTCTGTGTCAGAAACCTATTATGTGTCAAATATTTAATTACAATCCAAATTCAGACCTGTATCAAGTGCAAATATTGTGTCCATTTTTGCCCCAACTGTTCAGGGTTGGACCTCTGCGATCGTATCCAGCTGCGCTCAGCGAAGCATTTTATTTTATGATGACAGTCTGAATTAGGCCAATGAAAATAATGTAACGACCAGTAAACAACATCAAACCCTGCACCACAGGTTACAAGTTGGGATATGCTCTTTTACATGTACTCTGTAATGGGGTTAAAAATGTTGCACTCATCCCTTCTCTAACCAAAGATATTGGTGAGACAGAAATACCTGTAACAAACTTTAAAAAAAATATCAATTGATACATACTGAACTCATGAGATTGGTACTTCTATTAGAAAATAAAAGAGCTAGAAAGTACTTGCATAAGAGTATTTAAGGTTTAGAATTCTAAATTTGTATATACCAGTATTAAAATTAATGAATCTTTAAAACATTACACTACCAATAAACCATGATCTTTGTAGGTTGTTGCTTACTTTAAAATCAATAAATTGGTAAAATAGTTGTTTGTATTTCAATATAGATCTTTACATTGTTTTTCACCACTTATTTCTTACAACTATAAATAAATATTTTACAGGTATCGACTAGTAAAGATCAGTCCAACAATGCAGGTGCTAAACCACTTAGTGGTCTGGCTAGTCTAGCTGCAAACCTTTCAGGAAAATCAGAGCAGTCCAAATCCTCTAGCCAGTCAGGAAAGACAGAACAGTCCAAATCTTCTAGCCAGTTAGGAAAGTCAGAGCAATCCAAATCCTCTAGCCAGTCAGGGAAGTCAGACCAATCCAAATCTTCCCTGGGGAAATCAGACTCCTCTAAGTTTGGAAGTCAATTAACAAAATTAGATCAGGTCAAAACTAGCCAGTCTGGAAAATCTGATGGATCAAAGTCCTCTAGTCAGTCAAAAAACATTTTCTCCAAATTTGACCAAATGGAAAAAGTTTCTCTTCTTAGTGGTGCTAAGTTTTCTGGGAAAGCTGAATCTTCTAAGTCTAACGTTACTCCAAAGTTAGACTTTATGAAAACACTATCCTCAAAATTGTCACCTGATACCATTAAGGCAAATATGAAACCTAGCATACCAAAGCCAGAACAAAGTAAACCAGGTACCAGTAGTACCAGTAAATCTAGTATGATGTCAGCGCCATCTAAATCTCATCAACCACAAGGTGGCGCAAGTGCTGTTGTTAATGCAGAAAAGAAACTACAAATGATGAAGAAAAAAGCAGCAGCTAAATTACAGGAAAAAAGGACTTCATTAAAATAATGACAAATTATTAAAATTTCAATAAATATAATGTTACAACGTGTTATTTCAGTAGATGTAAAGATTTGTAATTTTCTACTGGACATGCTGGATAATGATGATCTTTGAGTTAAATTAAACTTATTTTATAATGTTGTTCATAGGTATGACAAAAGATAATTAGGGTCCTGCCTATTGGCGGTCGCCCTATAATGATCAGTCTGTCCGTAACAAATTATGTCCGCTGTATATCTAGAGAACCGTTATAACTTCATACTTTATACTTGACATGTATATTAACCAAAACTAGAGGGTGTGTCATCATGTTTGTACAACTTCATAGGTCAATGTTCAATGTCAAAACTTAATAAAGTGCTTCATATCAGCTTATCCATACAATTTTTTTACAGCAGGGCCCACAGAGATGACTCCAATCTCAATGATGTCTAGTTTGTTCACTGTTATATCTTCAATAGGAAGTTTATATTAGTCTTGCATGAGCAATCACTCTGCTATTTTAGCTCATCAGGCTTAAAGGTGTAGGTCAAATACAAAAAAAGAATGTAAATAAATAGAAAATTTGACTTTATTTTGGTTTTGTAGAATCTTCTATAGTGCCTAACAAGATTTTGTGAGGTAGATGAAATTGTCCTTAAAACGATCGTATTGAATTTTGATGTCCCAAAATAGGCAGATCGGACATATTTTGACTTTATTTACTGACTACTTTTAATTGGGATTAATTGTAATTATAACATAATAATGAGACTGAAAAATGTTTTTTTTTTGTTAAGGTAAACAATAATTATACTTGATGTAGCCGTGCATAATTTGTATTTCGGCATTTCTCTTCAAAAAGTGACTTGTTTAATGGAATAAAACATTTTATTTGTAAACCTTCTCTTTTTTCTTCGGAATAGGCTATTAAAAAATAATTTATCTACTCTATATGTAGAAATTTTTTTTGAAAATATAAGATAAAAAAAAATATGGACTCGTCCAGTTTGAAGGTCATTAAAGTTACTATACACATTCATGCATGTTCTGATTTAATCAATATCCATGTATGAAAAAAATAAACAGTTTGAAAGTAAACTAATTATAACTCAATCCAATCAAACTGGGTAAGATTCCATAACAATGACCAGTCCACATCATAATAAGTAATAGGGGTAAACTGGGTAGGGAGAAAATGACAGATATTTTAAGTTCTTTTTTTTGCATTAACGAATAAAAATTTGTCAACCAAAAGTTTTGCTATTGTTATCACACACTATAACATCTGGTTGTTTTTTTTTCTGAAAAGGTAGTGTTATAATTTTGGCATTTATGTCAATACTGTGGTTAGTTTTGTCATTTGGTGCCTAATTACAAAAATATCAATATTGATAAACAAGTAATGTTGTTAGTGTGTAAAAAGAAAGTATATGTCACTATATTCATCATCTAACACATTGTTGTTAACACTGCAAGTAAAGCATCTTTTACAGCTTAAATAACTTGACCCTGAATGCAATTGATAAATCCAACAGACTTTTATTCTTTTAAATTTAACAACTTGAAATTCATCTTTTTTATTTCTTGAAATAGAAAATATAGATAGAAAAAACTATATCTGAGAGAACTAAAGGCTAATTTAGACATACCTGGTCTGAATCATTCTAGTGTCTTGTGGCAAACTTATCCGATGAGTCAACAAATAAATCATGTTTTTCTACATAAAAAGATGGGGGAATTAATGGTAACGATATTTGTCCATATAAATACTAAGGTTATTTGGATCAAACTGAGGACCCATGACTGCTAGCCAAAGTTTTACACTTATTTGATTTGAAATCTATCAAAAATGTATTTCAAACTTTCTTATGAAATAATTGATTTTTCCCTGTTTATTTCAGTCAGTAGACCTGAGATGACCTCCTTCAAAATTATTTATTATATCAAAGGGGTGACTTTAATGGGCTGGGGAGCAACGTTTCATATGCTTGGCTGTTTAAAAGGATACAGGATGCTCACATCCAACAACCCGATTTCAACACAGTTTCAACAAAATATATTTCCTTTATATTGAACTTTAGAATAGAATCAATTATCTTTCACCAAAATTGTTAGATGACTCCTTATAGGAGTGATTGCCCCTAAAAGACTATTTTGACCAATTTGGCATTTTTGGCAAACAATATAGTAGATCTATTGTCAAGGTGGCAGAAATCAATAGTTGACTCCTTGTTTGAGTTATTGTCCCTTTAATGATGATTATTACCCAACTTTTACATATTGGCCTAAACTATAATAGAAAAGAAAAATGTAAACAGCAAAAATAATCAGCAAGACTGCAAATATATCAACATGGCTGAAAATGTTAGTCGACTCTTTAAATGATGATTTTTACACAATTTTGGTATATTATGTAAAAACTATAATAGATAAAGATAAAATGCTAACAGTAAAAATGATAAGCAAGATAAGATTAACAAATGAGTCAACATTGCTTAAATTGGCAGATGACTTATTCATGAGTTTTAGGCTTAAAATGATAATTTTTACCCTTTTTTGCATTTTTGGCAAAAACTGTAGAAGATTGAGAGAAACTGTAAACAGTAAAAATCAGCAATACCAGATTTTTGAAATAGAGATTTCAGTCATAAATTTTATTCTAGTCTACAATATTTAAGAGAGGCCATTGTTAAAGATGCACATGTACCTAGGTAAGTGACACAGTCTCCTTTGAGCCTCTAGTTTATTTAATCAGACAGTGAATACCATAAGTCAGATGAAGGGTAAGATTTTATGATATTTCTTTGTTATATTGTTTGTCATCTTATTTTACCAAAAATTGAGCTCTTTTATAATTAAAACAATTATATTTTTTGACAATGTACACATATTAAAAAGAAATTTTAATATTACTATTTGCTCACAATAAAACAGGATATTAGTAGAGAAAATGTGCACACAAAATGAACTTACCACAAGTTTTTCATATACCTTTATTTGTAAATTGAACTGGCCAATTGCAGTAACATTATTTATACAAACTGCCATTTGGTTAAATTATTATTTCATTGCAAAGGCTGGACTGCAATCATGATTTACAGTCTAGTTACAGCCAAAATTACCTTTTTTATATAAGATGGATCATGTTAATTTGTAATACATTAAAAGAGGATAATAAAAATTACCTAAAATATTTGAAGTTTTATAGGTACCAATGGAAAGAAAATGCTGTAATCAAACTTTGTGTATATGAAAACTCTTTCCCTAGACAAAAGAATATTCTTTTTAAATTGTGTGTATTTTTGCTAATTAAAGATGACAATGAAGTAGTCAGTCCAGTGGTTGAACCAGTTATTCTCTTTTTATACAACACTATTCATTTTCCATCTAAAGGAAAATATTAAGTCTATTGAGGCATAAATGGACTGCATATTGCCTCTAAATTTCATTTAAAATGGCATTTTCCTGTAGAATTACCAAACAATTAAAAGTATAAGCGTCTTCGCTGGTCATCTCTTGACATCCATTGTTGTCCATCGTCAGCGTTCTCTTTGACAAAAATCTTTTCTGAAACTTCTAGGCTGAATTACCAATTGACTCCATATGGGAGTTATTGTCCTTTTAAGCACAAATTTTACCTTTTTTTCATTTTCAGGTATTTTCTTGAAAACTATAATATAGAAAGAGTTAAAACAGCAAAAATTATCATCTAGACAAGATCTACAAATAAGCCAGCATGACTGAAATAGTCAGCCAACTCCTAATAAGAGCTCAGCTTGCCTGAAGGGCCATGCAATCTTATGCCATCACTTTGTGTCTGTCATCTGTCTACATACAGTTCTGGCTAATATCTCTAAAACAATAGCAATTGGAGGTTTTTAACACTACCCAGAAAGTTTTAGAAACATTTGTCGAACTGTTTTGGAGTTATTTCCCATGAAAGGTTATTTGCAACATTTTTGGCAATTCCTTGCCATTATTTTAAAATTTATAGGATCTAGGTTAAAAGAATAAATTGCAAAATAATAAGTTACTACTACAAAATGAATCTATATCCTTCAGTGCTTACAATTACTGTAGTGAGAGAGAACTGCAATCAGCAAAAATATCTACAAAGATATGCAAAGAAGTCAACATAACATAATTGTCACTTGACTTCTTATAGGAGTTATTGCCCTTGAATGATGATTTTTTTTAACCCTTTTTTGTGTTATTTTTGCTATTGTCTTGAAAACTATAGTACAGATTTTCAAATGTCTTATGAAGAAAATGGAAATAACATTTTTCGAATCTTCAATTTATCAGTCTGAGAAAATACTGCTATATATTCATAATAGCCAACGATTTTTTTTTCAGGTTTTCATCATTAGGATTCGAGTTGAAAATCCTCGAAATGCGTTTTGCAAATATGTTATATCGGCTTTTATCGTAACATAAAGAAATTATTTTATAAGTATGGTACAATATATTATGTCCTTTGGTCAGTTGTAGTAATGCAACAAACCTTCCAGCTGTTGAAAGAAGAGACGGATATCATTAATCTAATTATACGGTATCACCACATACAGACAAGAAAATAAACCATAGGTAGTATGTAATTAATAATTTTAGTATTCGTCAATAATAATTAATCTGCTAAATAATCTAACCTTGCATCAAAAGCTGGAATGTGTATACCTGTCGTTCTGATTCATCTTATTGTGTATTCCTACGATCGTGCAATGAAGATGTGTATGCAAGGTAAGAAAATAATAATTTCTTATTTAAAACAGCGATCCTTTGTTGGTAACAAAATAATTTAAATGTACTCCCACTCAGCCAATATTTAAAACACGATGAAAGAGAGAGAAAAGGGGGAAGATTATAGAGCAGATAGATTAACATAGACCAGTAAAATATCAACCCAGGTGTGTAATGGACAACTAGCATGCACATGGACATGATCTCTTCCTTATCATTAGGTTTCTCGTAAATACTTATACTTTCTGCATAGATCGACTAGCTTCCAGTGGCGAGTATTACACGTTTATCCAGGACGATAACACTGATAACACTACGCATAAATCCTGATTTTTACCAAACCGACACGATTTTTAACGGTAGCTCACAAGGCATATCGACCTTCAGACACATTATTCTGAATCCAAGCAGAGTCTTGTGCCGCTTGCTTGACGGAGGAGCAGCTAGTACCAATTTAAAGTATTTTAATGACTCAATCTTGGGATCGAGCAACCTGCCGTCCCTCGCATTCTAGGTGAGCACGATACCCAGAAGCCGGTTATAAAAATAGGAGTATATCTTGATATATAAATATTACAGATGCTTGACAACATTGTGCTAGATGTCAGTCATATAAATTGTCAATTTCTGTCAGCAGGGATAACTGACTGAGTTTCCAGTACCAATAAATATTTCAATTAAAGATAAATAATCAATAAAATAGAGCAGTCAAATGTAATCTAGCTGTGGCTTGTGTTCCTGGGTTGTATAAGGGTTTCTCGGGCTGATATCTTTTAAATTGTTATCTCTTTCTAAGATAATTCAAACAAACAGGAAGGTTAATGCAATCATGATATTCTTGTTATTATAAAAATAAAGAAGATGTGGTATGATTGCCAATGAGACAACTCTCCACAAGAGACCAAATGACACAGAAATTAACAACTATCGGTTACCGTACGGCCTTCAACAAAGAGTAAAACCCATACCGCATAGTCAGCTATAAAAGGCCCCGAAATGACAAAAATAAAACAATTCAAACGAGATAGCATGCTTTACTTATATTAACAAACTACTGCATAATGTAATGAACAGCTAAGTATATTCTTTTCGATTTACAATGTGTGAACCAGATTAAACTTTGTTTGCTTTAAAACTGGATTGAAAGGTATTAAATGGAATTCTTTCGTTTAGATAAAAAAAAAAAAAAAAAAAAAAAACAGCAATTACCCCCACCCCCCAACAACAAAAAAAAAAAAAAGAAAACTGAAGAAAGGGTGGTGTTCGTGTTGCTCAGTGTTTAGTTTTCTATGTTGTGTTTTGTAGATTATTGTTCGTCTTTTGGTCGGTTTTCCAAAAAAGTGGACAAGATTATTTTTTTCAATCCAGATACGGCCAGAATTTTTGTTTAAATGCAAAAATCAGTGTCAGAATTTGTTCTCTAAAATATCCCAGACTGCCCCCTCAAATCAAATGGTCCATACCTTAGACTTTAAATCTATCTAGAGCTTACTGACTGGGGATCATTATTCAGCAATGTTATTAACGGCCTTGGGCGTGTGGGGTTAAACATTTTTTCGTAGGTAAACAATATTGCTTTGGAACTTTTTTTTCACGAGAGTGTAATAGAGTATTACTTTCTGTTGGGTGGAATTGTGAAATAGAAGTCAATACGTTCTTGATCAATCCTTTGTCGCTTTGAAGGCGTCATGCTTGTCATCCTCAGCCTAAGCAATGTGTTACTGTAATTTGAATTTCAAAATAACTAAGCGACGTTTTTTCGACGTACTGGTCAACTCCACCGTAGCGAATCACATGACTTTGACATAATCAATAATATATTACAGTAAATACGAGCGAAAAATATCTTTATAAGTAAAGAATTGTCGCATAAAAATTAAATACACGGGAAATTGCACAGTTCACGAAGTATAGTCTGATTAATAATTTTACAAAAAAAAAAAAAAAAAAAAAAGTACAAGCAAAAAGGGGTGGGGGGGCGTACGCCCTCTACGCCCCTCTGGATCCGCCACTGCATACAACAAACGAGAATTTTCCATGTCCATTTTTTACTGACAAATCCCACATCAAATATATTAGTACATAGCTTTGGATCCATCCAATCATTTTATAATAGACAATAAATGGGGAGAATACGGCATCAAAAGTGTCCAACCTTTACACTTTAACTATAAAATATACATTTCAGGAAAAGGTCAAAAAAATTAATAACTTAATATTCTACGCCCCTCCTTTCCAAAATCCTGGATCCACCCCTGCAAAATGTGCACCCTTAATTGAGAATACTGTTGAAAAAAGCGAAAAGGGACAATAAAAAACCATAAATAGAATTAAATAGACAACTTCATGACTAAAAAGAAAAACGACGAAAAGTAAACGAACAACCCCAAAACTCTGTACAGAAAAGTAAAGATCCAGCAACACGAACCCCAACACAACAGGGGATGTAAATTAACTCATCGTAGATACCAGGAATAAAATTTAGTACGCCAGACGCGCTTTTCGTCTAAAAACTCATCAGTGACGCTCGAATGAAAAAATTAAAAAGACTAAATAAAGCTGACCCCATGCTCTCCGGAAGGGTCAGCAGTTTCTGCTCCACCAGTAACAGTCACACTCCGTTGTGTTGCTCCTGTGCAATGTATAGACGAGTTAAATCCTCTGATTAGGCACTACACAATAGTAGAATGGTCAATGTCTCTCATCTAACCATGAGACATCACAGAATTAATACTCTCATCGGTCATATGTGTAACCCTAAAATTGACCAAATTGAAAGCTTGAAATGAAAACACGATTTTCCAGGGCCATAGATGGAGAAGACTGTTATACCGGTAAAAAGAAGACGAACATTGAAATCATGATAGAAAATGAAAGCCCGGATCATGAATATCGTATAAACTAGGAGATGTATATTTCATATACAGGCGCTGGTGGAATGTTGCTACACATATGCGGAAACGAAAAGTTCACAATGGGTATTTTGAAATCACCTCTATTGACGTAAAATTTAGTTACAAAACCAACTTCATTGTCAATTACTTGATGTAAGCCAAGATATGAAGCAGATCTAACAATGTATGTGGTATCATTTATTCACAGTTCAATTAGATAGATGAGATCAGTATAGTCACCAAACTTTGAATTAGTCAGTTTCAAAGAATTGTTGTTTGAATCTAAGTGGGTTTTTTTTATCTGAGATGTTTCGCCATTTGCATGATATTCAAATGTCTACAAAGTGCATTTTGCTGCATATCGCATTTGATTATGCATATTAAAGACGAATAAGCATGTCAAGATAAAAATGAAATGTTATTAGGCCTGATTGAAATGATGTCAGTATCATATAGGGACAAATTAGGTCGAAGGTGTTTTTTATAAAAGGTTGTGTGGTAAATTTACATATCTTGTGTTGAGGAAAGAAAACGAGTCCCGTGATCCCAATTGTTCTGAAAGTGCATTATAAAGGCTATCATCTCATATTTTATCTTTAAATTCTATCGTTTAGATTTCTTTCTATCACATTAAATTGGTTATCCATGTTTAATCTATACAAAATCTGACAATTTTTCACAACCTATAGCTTGAATAACAGCTTAGTGACCCATACTTTTTATTATATTTTTGAAATGGAGGCTTGAAATAACTAAAACTACATTTTGGAAAAGTATAATTTGTTTTATTGATTTTGATTTAGACCTCCCATATACCTTTCGTGGTTTTGTTTCAAAATAGCTTTTGGTAGCCAAAGTGCTCTTTTCACTTTTTTGGAGGGAAGGGGGGTTCATGCTTTTGGTGAGTTTCTTCTGTTGCTAGAATGTCTGCTATTCCTGCTGCTTCAGGTTTGGGATTATTATAATTTCGTAGTGACTCTTGGCTGGTCCAGTCGTATTTTTTTCATTCATGTTTTAGTGTTTTATGGTTTTTGCTCTTCTGCTCGGGTGTTGGTAGATACTCTATGTCAGAGATATTCCTAAAGTGTCGATCAAAATATGATGTGTACTGAAAAACTTAGTTTATAGGAAGATCAAGAACAACAATGATAGCCAGACACTACAAGACGACCTAAACAAAGTGAAACTCTAAGAGTGGGAGTCACGATGGCAGATGAATTTCCATCCCGAAAAGTGCATAGTGATACGGATTACCAACAAGAGAAATCCACTGATTAAGAACTACCAACTACATGGTTACACCTTAGATGTAGTTGAGCATGGGAAATACTAAGGAGTCACCATTAACCACGACCTACAGTGGAAAACGCATATTGATCAGCCAGACGGTAGGTAAGGCATTAAGGACACTAGGTTTCCTGCGAAGGAACCGAGGGCGGTGCATGTAAACTTGAAGTCAAAGCCAACACCTATATCAGCATGGTTAGACCAACTCTTGAATATACTTCCACTGTATGAGACCCCTACCAAAACAACCTAGAAAAAGAACCAGAACAAGTGCAGAGGAGAGCAGCTAGGTTCGTGTACATTGAATACCAAGACGTATCCCCAGGTTGTGTCAGCTATCTACTGGAGAGACTTAGATGGGAGCCACTTAAAGATCGCCGCACCAAAGACCGCCTCACCATGGCCTATAAGATACAAACTTGACAGATTGGTAGACATTGACCCATCTAATAATTACAAACCCGGAGATTAACGGACCAGAGGAGGTCATCGCATACACCAACAGCGTACTCTAAAAGACCAGTACAGATACTCCTTCTTTCCACGATCAACTAGGGAATGGAACACTTTACCGGAAAAAGCCACATCAGCTTCACTAGAAGAGTTCAAGGCCAGCCTTACCATCCTGCCAGAGGCCTTGACAGGAGCTTCTCGCATATAGAACTCCCTAGATCCCAGATGTACATAGTTTTAATTTGTAAATAAATATTGTAAATAGCTACTGCTGGATTTAATAATGGAGGAGGAAAGGCCTCATGATTAAACGAGCAAGAGTCATTATACACTCAAGAAGAGTCCGACTCTGTATTGAAAGAAGATGAGTTCTACATGAGTGCTCGTGATAATAATAAAAATCAAAGTGCTGGATAGCACCTCTGGGAAGTTTGCAACTGTAGATGTGTATTTTTTCAAATAGGTTATAGATGTGTATTATTTTAAATATGTATTCAATCACAGCTTTGATATTTTTAACTAAACCATTTTCTTTTTTTCATAAAAGTTTGTCATATAAAATTTTGATATTTTCTATTGCAACCTTGAACTGTTGTTCTAAAATAATCAAATATACAATAAGCTCTGTTAATTTCTTTATGTGCCCATGCCATATCTAGGGCCTGTGATTTTATAGTATTTTTTCCATTCGTAACTGGGCATAACCCTAACAACAACAGTAAAATGACGGCACCGAAATTCAAACTTGATCTTGGTGTTGTGGTTAAAAGTATTTTGTATAAGTTTCGTAACATTTGGTTGAGGCACACTAAAGTTAGAGCACGGAATTGAAAAAAATCGTAAGTGTTCCGCGGAACCCGGTGTTTCGCCTACTTTTGCTGTTAATCGCAGGCTCAACAAAATGAGGAAAAATTAATAAAAATATTCCTCTCTATACTATCTTTTGATTGTAAGAAGCTTCTGTCCAAGTTTGGTAAAATCCAGGATAGTTTATGAATCTAATAAATGTTTTAAAAATAACTGCAGACTGTATGTAATGTTAACTGGAAGAAAAGCTAAGTTCATTAAGTAAAATACGGAAAAACAAGAACAAAATTTTAACTAAATTTCCTTCTAGATACTAGCTTTTGATCATAAACAAGCTTTTGTCCAAGTTTGATACAAATCCAGGATAGTTTAAGAAAGTTATTACAATTTTAAAACTTTAGCCACAGAGTGAATGTAATGTTTCCTGGCAGAAAACCAAGTCCATTTATAAGTAATATACTGAAAAAATGGATTTTTTTACAAAATTTACTTCTGGGTACTATTGTATGATCATAAACAAGCTTCTGTCCAAGTTTGGTAGAAATCCAGGATAGTTTAAGAAAGTTATTAAAATTTCAAAACTTTAACCACAGAGTGAATATTTGTGGATGCCTCCGCCGCCGCCGCTGAAATGTAGGATCGCTATGTCTCGCTTTTTCGACAAAAGTCAAAGGCTCGACAACAATCAGTTTTAAATTTGTAAAGGGCATAACTGTAAAGGGCATAACTCTAGAACAGTAAAACTGACGCCACTAAAACTCAAATTTAATCAGTGTTTTGTGATAATGAGCATTGTGTATAAGTTTCATAACATTTGGTTGAGACAAACTAAAATTAGAGATCGTAAATAAAAATTCAAGCAACTTTTCATTTGTTAAGGAGCATAACTCTAGAATTGTAAAATCGACGCCACCAAAATTCAACTTGACCTGTGTTTTGTGGAAATAAGCATTGCGTATAAGTTTCATACAATTTGGTTTAGGAAAACTAAAGTTAGAGAACAGATGGGATGTACGGACGTACATACAAGTAAGGGACGTAAATACTTACAGAAGAAAAAGGGTAAAACTTAATACGGTGGAGACATAACAATAGCAGTATGACGACATGAATAAAAGTTTATATACACTAGATTCATAGAGGTGCTAGTAACCCCGGCTGTAACACATTTTATAGTTGATGCTGTGAAATTTAGCATTGAGACAATAACATTTGAGATTTTGGTTTGTCATAATTATTTGGACTAGCACTAAGAAAAGAAAGTCATTTTCCTATTACATGGACAGATTTTATTTAATCATGTAAATAATTGCTACAGCACTTGTCTTGATACACTGAGTTATTCTAAGTAGAAGCTGACTTGTCTGCCTTATATATCCTTGTAACGATTTGTGTACAAATGTAATTGTTAATCGTAACGCTGAGGAGGCTGCGATATGTACGAACTGTCGTTCAGTCAATGTTTTTCAGCTGTCAGTTTGACCCACGTGACTGAGCATACTGGACGAGTGAAGGTCCTTAAATCCACATTGGAATGTGAAATAGCTAGTATTTAAATAGCGGAATTTAAAAGTTTTCAAATGTTCTTGGCATCAAAACATTCTGATCCGCCGATGTTTTAACAAAAACATGCACCTTTCTATCATAGCCGGTATTTACCTTTACTCATCGATGGCGTGTGACATAAGCCATATGATTATCGAGTATTTCTGTCACCTGTGTATAATTGTTCAATCAAACTTTTATCACTTGTCAATTATCCGAAGGCTTGGTCAAAACATATCAGTAATGTCAGCCATTAGCCTGGCATCCTGACCCAATCTAATACTTCGTCGATAGGGCCAGGCGTAATACAATCCACGTGACCAACTATCAGCGCTGAACAGCAGTGAGCCAGGATCCCAGGCTATGTCAGCCATACGGGATTCTTTCGATACACTCGGACTTTTACTTATTTAATAATAAACATTTGTAAATATCGTACATAGTAAAAAAAGCGCGGGAAAATGTTCATTCATGAAATATTCATGAATGAATTAAACGCTGTCTCGCGTAGATTTCTTTGATTTTCTCTTCAGCGCATGGAAGATCCGCGAAGTAGTGTTTGAGATAGTTATTTTCAAAATGAAGTTAAATTCATCTGAACTGTCGATGAACATTCATTCCTTTTTTATTCAAGCTGTAATCTTTTCAAAAGGACTCAAAATTTCAAAAGAATCTTCTTACAATCAGTATTCAAACACTAGTACTACATTATCTTGGAGCAGAACATTTGCGATAGTCTGTCACCGGAAGTTTGAGGCCGACGCCTAAGGAAAGTATTGCTATAGCAAACTTCCCAAAAACGTTTGTAATTTTCTTAACTCCAGCCATAAATTTGATAAGCCGGGTAAACATTTAATAATCAAAACATCAGCGTGCATTCTTGGTTTGAATGTTATGGCGATCTCCTTAAAAATGACGGTATCGGGTCCGTTCGCCCTAATTACATGTTCGCCCTGGGTCCGTTCGCCCTGAGTCCGTTCGCCCATAGAGTCCGTTCGCCCTGGGTCCGTTCGCCCTATATTTTATAAAAAAAGTAATATTAATGGTTTAATTTAAAGTTTTGTAATCTTATTCAGATATTTAAATGGTAAATATTAAAAATGTATATCTCCAAATTCATGAATAAACATTGAAATTAAAAAAAAAGGTTTTTGTTTTGGAGCATTAATCAGGCTAATTGGCTTCATTGTTACATTTGTTTTTATTAAGAATTACTTTTAATGACTGTTGATTGTAAATAAACTCATCATAGATACCAAATTGAAATTTTGTACGCCAGACACACGTTTCGTCTACAAAAGACTCATCAGTGACGCTCGAATCAAAAAAGTTAATAAGGCCAAATAAAGTACGAAGTTGAAAAGCATTGAGGACCCAAAATTCCTAAAAGTTTTGCCAAATACAGCTAAGGTAATATATTTCTGAGGTGGAAAAGCCTTAGTATTCCGAAAATTCAAAGTTTTGTAATTTAGAATGCTGATTAGATATGTCAGATAACGATTTCTTTGATCCCACTGATTGTTGAAATTGTTTTTGATGGATTAATAATGAAATTGTTTTTTTAAATAAACAAGTCAGCTTGGAATGAGTTAAAACAATGATGTAAAAATTGTAAGACATAAAAGGGAAATTGTTTTCGCCTCTTGGCTTCTTTGATATCAAGGTGTTGAGTAAGTTGGGTCTTGTTATAACTGTTTGGATTGTTTAAACCCCAACTATAAATACAGAAGATCAGTAGACGCTGTTGACCAATAGATAACGTATTACTTATAGGTAGAAAACCGGAACGGGTTCCCTTCCAGTCCGGAATTTAAATACGTTTACACAACTTCCGTCAATAAAACAAAATATTTTCAGAAAGTGGAA
>JAASAO010001784.1:0-33619 GCA_017311375.1 Mytilus coruscus | reverse complement strand
CTTTTAAGTATCCATTTCTTAACCATTTACGACCGTTAAATAGAATGATCCAAATAGACCCTAACATCGACAAAACTGTAGTCGTTATTGTTATCCCAATGTCTGTGTCTGTAACGCGGTTCACAAACTCCCCTGTGTAATTAGTAAACTTCTCCATCCTTCTTCAGGATAGATTATGTTAATACACACTGACCGTTTGATTGTATATCTGTTTTGTGATTGTTATCTGTTAAACGTAGTAATACTATTCGAATTCTAAGTAAATCGGGTTTTTCTGTTTATCATTGATATCAAAGTCTTCAGAAAATGTATTTTCCAATTAGACTAAAAATAACAAGTATATTTCAAATGTGTAGCGTCAGTTTATATACTTCTAAACAAATAGAAAATGTTTACATTGAGAACTGTAAATACATGTATACGTATCGTTCAGTATCAGAGAAGCGACAGATACCAAAGGGATATTCAAACTTAAACGTGAAAATGAAAATGCCATGGCAAAAAAACGAAAAAAAGTCCAAAAGACAAACAACAGTACACAAACATAGAAACCTAAAGACTGAGCAATAAGAAATCCACGAAAAACAGAAGGATCTCATGTGCTTTGAAAGGGTCAGCAGATTCTGCTCCAGATGACCAATGTAAGTGCAAACATGTCTGATAAGTCTATTTAGGTAGGTCACATTCGATTGACTGATTGATTTATTGGTGTTTAAAGCCAATTTCAGCACTATTGTGCTTTATCGTGGCTGGCAGATTTTATCGGTGGAGGAAGCCGGAGTGCCAGTAGAGAACCACCGACCTTCGGTAGGAAAACTGACAATCATATTCAATTAAGATAACAGTCGTGCGCACCTGCCACGTGATGAATTCGAACTCACAACCTCAGTTGAAACGAAAATTGGGACATATCCATCGTCATCTGTGAAACACATATTCCATAACGGTCAACCTACTCAGGATTTTCGAAGGAATGATTCCAACTTCACCATTGGAAACTCTTGGTTTTATAGCTTTGATCTACGCAGCAACCCTCCATCAAAGAAATCACAATATAAGAAAAGCAAGCTCTAGAATAATTATTGTAACAGTATCAGTCTTATTGACAAATACTAGTAGTACCTAACAGAATACTTAAATTCATCTCAGGTCATCTTTGCCTAAGGGAGCTCTAACCCAAGTTAATAATGTCATAATCTATAATTCATAACTCCCCCAAAACAACTCTTTTTTAATTATGTTATATTGATTAAGGTTAACTTTATATACAATCGTGTAACTCCAATGAGAATTCTTAAAGTGAAGTAATCAAGCTTGAAATGACACATCACTTACAATTCAAAGCTTATAACTCCCCTCTAAAATATTCAACCAACTCTGATCTTTGAACGGATTTGAGATATTGCTAATGTTAACCTTAAATGTAAAAGTACATATAACTCCAACGATAACCGTAACTGTGATAGCACTAGCAATGTTAATTTCCCATAGTAGGTCGAACAAAAATTAGCATGCAGTTCAATGTTCCTCGGTTGCTTCACGAAATGAGGGATTTTCAAAGCTTGAATCGAACTGGGACTAGTTCTTCGACTGCTCATGTGTGTGCTTTCCATGCATCACTCGTCAAAGTCATATTCTTTAACCGGAGTAACTTTAACACAAAATTTTTAGAAACCCGTTAAATATGTTAAATGGATGATAGAAGACATAGGGGTAGCATGTCAGCAGTATGTTGAGAAAAAACTGACATTTAAAACAACATACGAATTCGTTATTTCTATTGAAAATGATAGCATCGCTTTTCTTTTATAGTTTTTGGACTGAGACTTGTGCGTGAAACCTCAAAATTGAGTCGTGCTCTAGTTTATTGTATAAACTGAAAAACTCAAAACCAAAACGATCGATGAGTATGAGGTTAGATTACATTCTACTATATAGTTTATTCACCATTGCTTACTTGTTTCTGTGTAAACGGATATCATACATAACACAGCAAAAAGGATTACCACAATATTAGACAGTGTAACAGACCACACCAACCACCAGCACTCTCTATTAACTTATCCAATAAATATGCTTTTCTATGAACTGACCTATATATTATGTATTCTGCATCATGTATGAAAAAAGTTCTATTTCTTTATCGAGATGAAATGGAGAGGAATGAATACCCACAAAAACCCAGAGTAATATGGCAGACTGATAATTAAATTCTATCAATCAAAACTTCGTAACTGGTTGCATTACTTTGTGTTCTATTCAAATGTTTTATATAGTTTTGTTTTGTTTCATATTTTTTATTCATTTGTTTTCTCTATTGAACCAGATGCTTCTTATCACATCTTTGATGCATAAACTATCTATCAGAATAACTTACTAGTTCAGACCTTGGCGATTTAGACATTAAATTATAAAGATATACCAACGACACTCATCTATTGTTTAGACAGCATTGTTGATCTCTTGATTTCTTTTATTGTTTTTTTCAATTTTTTGTTTTTTTGTGTATGCTATCTTGTTTTAGTATTTCAAACATTCCCTTTTATTTATTTCAGATATACGAAGCAACATGAATCCCTTCAATTACTAGGGTTGGTCTATAAAATTTGATGTAGTATATTCATCGGAATCAGTGTGGTTATTAGCAAAATATGATTTTTTTCTCGAAGTGAGATATCTTGCGTAAACTTTTTATAGTGGTTTATGAATTTGTAGAAAACCATATTTGAAGGAAAACTATGTTTGATTATAAGCAACTATAGGTCACCGCATGGCCTTCAACAATGAACAATATTTATGTTAACTATATTTGTATTTAGAGGACGTTGACCATAGTAGATGTGCTTCAAAATACGACATTTAACACATCATGTATGGTTACCAGTATGGAATGCAATTGCAAAGCTTTATACATCTTAAATTTTCTCAGTTGGACGATTACATGTATGTTATCAACTTATATGGGCTTTCAGTAAATAACTACTGAGTGATAGTCCGTGCTTTTATTGAAACGACATCTTACACAAGTGCAAAGTCTTGCTTGCTCATTATACGCATTATTTGATTTCCGATAAATTTTCCGGTTGTCGCTTTTTCAAAAGTGTCAAGAACACTTGCTGACTTAAATTCATGACGTTTGCCGTTGATCTCATAAGTGACATAGTTTTCTTTATATACATCTTCTTCGTCTTCAGAATCCCTGTCGTAACGTATCTATAAATTGAAATGGAAGTATGTTACAAACTATTCAAAGTATCTTTATTTATAAGTACAATTAAATGTGAGAATCATATTAAGCGATTTAAAGTTTCTGCACTACTATATAACACACCAAACGATCGCTACGAAGAACCAACATCTAAGTAACGTTATGACATCGGTTAACTTTGGCTTTGCTCGGTAATCTTCGAAATCAATATTAAAGCAAATAACGTTTGTTGGCTCAAAAAATAAACGTATTACAATTTATTAATATTAAGCTTTTTTGATATTTATAGCCATGGTCATTTACAGGAATATTGAGTTGTAACTTTGTTGACATCTAGATATATTTTGTTGTTTTGTTTCCTTTACCTCCATACACCTTCTTTAAAAGGCAACAATTTCTATTAGCGATTTTGGCTTTTCTTACGCTTTCATATGAACTAGGAGTTTAACTTCATTTTTTGCAGGTTATCTTCCATATTATTTTTAAACAACTCATATATTTTTCTGGTCCCTAGACTCGTAGGAAAATGCATATACAATGAAATTCAAATTCGTGAAATTGCATACGTACCGATTTAATAATTGAAAACTCAGGTGCACGTAAGACGTCGTATAATTTCTTCAACTTCTTCGCAACCTTTTTAACTCTGTCGCCCAAAGCATTCATTTCAGATCCACATACTTATGTAAAAACAATATATGTTCATCATTATAAGCTGAATTTCTTCGACTGTTACAAAATATGGTGACTGAGAGAGAATATTTTCATCATTTGATATCATTCAATATTGACATTATAAAGTTCCCAATAACAACTGTAAATTCCTTCGAGCTTCAATTCTGCTGTGGACTGTATATATTACAATTGTATTTTCCATCGCTTTCATTTAATATAAATTCAGTATTGTTTCCTGATTTCTAATTCATTTTGTATAATTTGAATTGCATTTTTTTAAATCTATGTGTTTTAGAAATGAACTTACAACAAAATGTATCTAAATTGGATAATTAATTAATTAAATAATATCATAACAGAAAGCTTAGATCCGCAATTATTTCCTATTTCTAATCTAAACCAATAACTGAAAATTGTCTGTTTACACCATGCAGTGAACGACATACTTACTATTAGCAAAGATTTGTTCATTGCTGTTTTTCTTCTTGTCTATTTTGCTGCAAATGGGACAATTAATTGAACATGTCCTTCGCATTCGATCAAGATCTCGTTTCCCAAACCAACCTATGAACAAAGAAATAAACATCGATAAATCTAAATTAAATGTTTTGTTCACTTTTAGGAAGACACTGGGTGAACATGACTACGGATTGCCAATAATATTTTAGTTGCAAATTGTTAAGTTATATTCCTGTTTACTTTCGTTTTGTGCAATTCAAGCACACTGATTTTATAAATTAAAGTACACTATATATATGCATATATTTAAAATAAAATAAACGTTACAAATAATCATTACTCTAATGCTTTCATTCCTCAAGAGACATGTCAAGACGTTAATATGGGTTTCCATGAGGATCCGTTACAGAAGCTAAATTGCAGTAACTGTTGTTCTTGGTTTCTCGTATAACGTTAAGTCACAATGTATTTACTTACTCAGTTTTGCATTACATATCTTCAAAACTGTTCTCTATATTCTCAATCATATAAAAATAAGAAGATGTGGTATGATTGCCAATAAGACAACTTGTCCACAAGAGACCAAATGACATAGCAATTACCAACTATAGGTCACCGTACGGTCTCAATCATGTCTTTTGCATTTATAGAATTGACGAATTGATTGTGTCTATACTAAAAGGTGTCTGCTCAACGGTATTTGTCGCGTACTTGGTTCACGGATGTGTTGCATTTTGGATTCTTGCCCTCCCACAAGGACTATTTCCCGTATGTCCAATGTCTTTCTTCAAATTGTACCATTTTCCAAACTACTTTTTAATAATGTAGAGCAAAGAGAAAATTATTTTCTCTTTTTTGACTCTGCGTGTGTTCTTAGGTGCCTCTCTTATTTCATCCTTTACTTCACACCCCCATGCATAATTCATATATATATATATATATATTAAATACAAAATGTAATAAACACATAAAATAAACAAAATGGTGAGTCAAGTTCGTGTTTTATTTTTTGTTTGTGTATTTTTTTGTAAGGGTAGTAACTAATGCAAAAACCTAATTTTAATTGTTAATATATTTGTTGGTCCATATTCATACTAACCCTGTTTTCCAAAAAATTTTCTCTGCTTAAATTGATTTCAAAATAAGAAAGTTTGATAAGGAAACTACATAAAGATAGTGCCCCCGCTGCATACATGAATATAGTGCCACAAAGATTGGATTTGAAAAACAGTGATGTTGAAGTTTGAAAGGCTGTGGCTGAAAAACACAATAGATGCCCCCGCAAAAAAAGGTTAAAATGTTGTCATTAGTGAAAAATTTAAAGAACATCATAATCCTGATAAAACGCACACTATTGCTGTACTTACTAATAACCTGCATACTAATAAAGTTTTAGTTGGAAAACTGTAGGAAGAGTTAGTCGACAAACCGTGTACCCTGTATGTGTCACTTAAATTACACTGTTCAACATTCTGTCATTTGTGGAAAACATTGAGAAAACCAAATAATTGTGAATATGAATATGTACATCTTTCTTTGTGAACAAACACTCAGCATAATATAAACGTTTAAGCTTGAAAATATAGACGGAATTAACTGTAAACAAGTACAATGCATGCCTAATATTACCAAAACATGACAAAGTTCAACAACCTCTCATTTGTGGACAATTTTAAGATCAACAAAATCCCGATAGAAAGCACACCTTAAGTTTATGTACTAACACCCTATATAATATAAAAGTTCTAGCTAGACAACAACTGTGGGAGGATTTAGCCGGATAAAACATGTACCCCGCATGCCTGAAATTACAAGAAATGACATTTCAAAAACCTTTCAAATGTTTAAAATTTTAAGAAAATCCAAATCCTGGTAATATGCAGACTTTTGTATGTTCTAATACCCTACATAATACAAAAGTTCTAGCTTGAAAGCTGTAGGAGGTGTTAGCTGGACAAACCATATACCATATGTTAGACGGACTGACGGACTGACAGGGGTAAAACAATATGTCCTGCCTACCCCGACATTTTTTTTTCGGAGGCATAAAAATCATTCTATGCTTCATTGAATTCAAAATTATACATTTAATGCTACCAGGAACATATTCTATCTCACATTTGTTCTAAAGTTTTACTATCCAGCTGATTGTAGCCTTGTAACTGAGTCCATAGGTGTTATATAAACCAAAACCCTATCACATAAAAAAAAGATACTTTAATGGTAATTACATGAAAAATCTTTCTTATGCAGAAAATGTCTCCCCTTAGGTAAGGCTACATTAATCAACAAAGAAAGGTCATGAAGGTGGGACAGAACACTTATATTAGTATTATAATTCGCTTGAAATTAAACTTTTCATATTTCTCTACTTTTTGTTCTACGCCAGTATTTTCAGTGCCTAATTACTCGTTGAAAATTAATCAAAATATATAACTATTTAAAGGTGTTGGTTATTTTTAATTACCTTCTCGGTAAAACTATTGCCTCGGGAAAAATTCTAATCCTTGTACGTTGACCAGTCCATTGTTCCTGTTGCACACAAATGTATACATTCTCATATAAATCTTCGAGAAAGACTGTTCAAATAGCGTGACTATATGTAATGTTTTGTGACCCAACTATATTGTTTCCCCAAAAACCTGCTCCACTATGGACACGATATAGAAAAATTGACAAATAGTATTTAACTTTCAAACAGGAGTGTATCTGCATATGAGTGCGTATTATAGTGTGTTTGTTTATTCCACATTGGCTAGTGGTATAGGGGGAAGGATGAGATCTCACAAAACAAGTTTAACCCCACCGCATTTGAGCGTGTGTCCCAAAGTCAAGAAACCTCTTGCCGTTTGTATAGTCTTGTGTGTGTTTTTAATTTTGGTTCCTTGGTATGTTTTGGAGTTTAGTGTGTCCATGTCGCTGAACTAGTAAACATTATTGTTAAGGGGCAAGCTGAAGCACGCTTACGGGTATATGATTTTATCGCTGCGTTAAAGACCCAATGGTGGCCATGGGCGGTGTTCTGCTCTTTTAATAACAATTTAATAACAATAAATGCAATAGGTAGGTCTGTAATAAAGGTCGTCCGGGATGAATGTCGAGGAAATTCGATCTGCCATATGAAAATGAGGGTATATTGGATAGGCACAGAAAGTTTACCCTGCAACAGTCCACCTACGGACCTCCAAAAGGGTTGTTGTGAGGGTTCTTAGCGTGCGGAGAGCGAGGCTCTCTCTCTCTCTCTCTCTCTCTCTCTCTTTCTCTCTCTCTCTCCACGGGACATGGCTGCGTTCTTGTACATTCCGCACAGCCAAACAGACGCTCTACTTTGGCAAGGGCTAATTTGTTGGTCGGAAGAAGACCAAAGTGTTCATATTTATATTCCCCAGTCAGCCTTCGGGTCAACATTATAGGTATGTTTAACCTCTCGTTATCCTGATCATTCATAGGTGTTTTTTTTGTTATCAAAAGATGCCCATAACAATAAAAACGCTTCAACCAATAATTCTTCTTTCAAATAAAAAGTTAATCAAATAGGTAAAAGTAACAGAAAGGACCCCAAAAATAGTTTAATCATATATAACCTACCTCCGATTTCTTTAGCTGCATCCTCAAATCCTTCTCCAATGTTCTTGCCTATATCCTCAACTCCTTTTCCAATGTCCTTTGCCACATCTTCAATTCCTTTTCCAATGTCATTGGCTACATCTTCTATTCCTTTCATCAGGTTTCCGGTTTCTCTTCCAAGATCGTCTAATGCACTCCCAATCTCTTTGGTTATATCTTCGACTCCATTTCCAATTTTTTTAGCAACATCTTCGCCTAATTTTATCATGTCTTCTCCTATCTTTTTTAAACCATCAATTACTTTCTTAACGACATATCCTGCCCCTTTCAGAAGGTCATCGCCTAATTTCTCAGCGAATTTACCAATGTCATTTAAAAACTTGACACTCCCCTTTCCAAGGTCGTTAAGAGTATCTTTTAACTTTCCGACAATGTCTTCTACCAATTTTGCAATTTCGACAAATGGTAGGGTTATATATTTTTCTAACCACTCGGCCGCTTTTATTATATTAGTCACTCTAAAAACACGAAAAATGCTAATTATTATAGAACTGAAAACAAGAGACCTTTGCTAACTCCTTGGCTGGACCATATTTAAAAGGCCCATTTTTATCCATTCAAATTGAAAAATGTCTAAAACATTCCTTACAATTTCATTAATGTGTGAAATGATTTCACCTTTTTTTTTTTAAATAATTTAATTAAATATCAAATATACATAGAATTTATTTTGTGAGTGGACACTCGTAATATTTCAAATACTTTTAAAGACGATGAAAGTAACAGTCATAGTATACATACAGTGTATAGGATTTCATAAAATATAAATATATCACTTAAACTGTATAAACTCGTATGAGCTTTGCAACTATAATGCGGTACCTAGTTTCTATATATTAAAAATACAGTCTGAATTTATTTTGAGGACGAATTTAGATTGGAAAGAACATATTTTCAATAAATTTCATGTTTGTATTTTCGATTGTTTTCAATTAACATATAGATAACTTTAATATAAATATGATGACATTATTTAATGTATTTAATGAAAGATTTTCCATTAAATTGCTCCTTCTAATGTTTGTTATTTCTCTCCACTTGACATTTCTCAGTTCCAAATGAACAATTTTCAATTCCAACTTACATATGTGAAATGTAACTTAGAACTGAGAAAGGTTCAAAGTGAGAAAGTTGGAGCTTATAAATGTCAATTTTGGGAAATTTATAGTTTGAAGTGGCGGAAATTTAGATATCAGAATGTTCCTACCGGTCTTTCGTTTATATTACACTTAGTAATTGTTTTCTTCTCATTTTTGTTATTGGGCTGCTGTCTTAATAATATACACATAATTAAAGTCAGCATGCACAAGTCCCACCTAAATTTTCTTTTAATAGAAAGGGAAAAATAATTGAAAGATATTTTATTATACGTTACATTTTTAAACATTAAATTTATATATATATATATATTAAAAGAAAGATTTCTTTTGTCTGTATTGCATGTGTTGTTTTATATAAAACCTGCTTCATACAATAGATTGTTAACACTTACAGGAACGTGCACAGAGTGTCTCCAAACGATTTTTTCTTTGTGATGCACCCTTTGCATGCTTCAGCAGCTTTCTTTATTTCATACGAACATGTTTGTAATGATGTTTTATATGTTGCTCTTAATGATTCCAATTCACCGTGAATAAGATAAATCATCTCTACTCGTGCATATTTATTGAAAACTGTAATAAAAAAAATCTTGTATGTAAATATAGACTTTGTGTCAAAAATTTCTAGGATTTAACGTCCAATTGGTACATGTACGTTTGCGGATCAATATTGGTTGCAAATCAATAAATTGAAGTCTAAATACTTGCAGGAGTCTAAATATACACTTGAA
Source organism: Mytilus coruscus (assembly GCA_017311375.1). Classification (NCBI taxonomy): domain Eukaryota; kingdom Metazoa; phylum Mollusca; class Bivalvia; order Mytilida; family Mytilidae; genus Mytilus; species Mytilus coruscus. The sequence goes on along the minus strand of JAASAO010001784.1, from coordinate 23,819 downwards.
ATTATCAAAGAGAAATTGATCTTGTCTTATTTAAAAGAAATGCTGAAAAAATACAAAAAAAACGAAAAATGTTAATAATGGGATTCTACTCTTTTATAAACATCTTTTTATGTAATATTCTAAAAATTCGGTTTCATCATAATTAAGATGACAGTATTGTGTTTAAAGATTTAGGAATAGTATTTCTCAATTTACTGTCGCAATTATTTGTAAACTCAATTTGCGACCATCAAATGTTCAAATAATGCCGACAATAAAAATGTTCAAATATAATCCTGCTATCTCCTAAACAATGAAATAATGTAATAAAACCTTTCAATTACACCAGGTCCGACCACCTTATTGGCTTGTTTGAACTATGTGTTAAAAGGAAAAGCAATAACTCAGATATAATATATTATCCGACCATTTAACTGAAACTAATAAAAGTAATCGTTACCTTTCACCTTTCTTGATGAATCATCTAGTGTTTTCCAACTTGACCGCTTCATCAAACTATTTTCGCATTTAATACATGCCACCAGTACCACAAGTGCAACTGGTACACAAAACCCCTTCATTTTCTAGGTAAAAGAGGATTCATTTAGTATCTTACAAGGGTTCATGGTAAAGTTGAACACATTTTTCAAACATTTTACGGACGCCATCATGATTGTGTTGACCTTTATGTAATATATGTGTCCGTGATGACCACAGATAAGGATGTTCTACTTTTTGTAGACATAATCCCGTCCTCTTCAATGGATTGTGACATCAATGAATGGACCATATCACTGATTTTTTTACTTGCTTTGAGCAACACGACGGATGTCACTAGTTGACCAAGACATGCATGATACTCTTCCGGAGCACCCAGCTGATTTCATTCAAACTTTGTTGTGTAGTGTCATTTTGACTGTTGATTGTCTTCTCGTAGCTTTTCTCTTGGCCACAGTGTTTTCTGTTTTTCTTATACGTACAATTTTTAATTACCTTCTCCCCATTTTTTCTTATCATATTGCAATCTGTTCTAAAACAAGGAGATGGACGGCTATTTCATTTTTCGAATCATTTTTCAAAGAATTCCCCTCAAACCTGTGCTAGGAGCCGTCTTAAACTTGCAGTGAGGTGAGAGATTTTTTTTTTTTTTTTGCTCCGTGTTGAAGGCATCACTATTCTTTGCTATTTGTGTGTTTTTTTGCTGTGCATGTATTGATTTTGTGTCATGAATGGATACCCTTTCCTTTGTTTTTCTATTATATAAATCTATTAATACATGTACACGTATGACATAATATGCTATAGTCCTCAATATCTGTGTAATATTTTTAACTGGACGTTTAGTATCCATTAATCAACCTCAAGATACGATAAGTGTATTAAACTAAATTATGGTCGAAGTCAAGCTCAATGCAGAATTCTGTAACTTATTATACATTTGCAACTAGGTTACCAAGCGAAAAATTCACTCCGTGAATTTTAATCAGTAATGTACTTTTATCGGTATTTAAAAAAAGAAATTGCAATCACAATGAAGTTATTATAAATTTCTTAAAAAGGGCTGCATTGAACTTGCGTATGTTAAATTCAAAATTCAAAACAAACGAAATTATAAAAGAATAAATGGAGTATGTGTCCATGCGACAGAGATGATGCCCCCGCTTACATATAATGTTATACAGGACATAACTCAAGAACGTTAAAAGTGACGCAACCCGAATTCGAACTTGATCTGTGTTTTGTGGTATTAAGTATTGTGTATAAGTTTCATAACAATTGGTTGAGGCAAACTTGAGTTAGAGAATGGAAACTAATTTTGGGACGTACGGACGAACGTACGGACGGACAAGGGTAACTCTTAATGCCCCACCGCCGCGATGGGGGTATAATAATGTTCAACTGAAACGGCTATTCATATCAAGATATGATGATCAGAACATCTGATTTCAAAGGGGTATAGGCAAGGTAAACATTTTAATACTTCTTTAAGATAATTTCCTTGTGGTAAATGCAACAGTGTTAAGACATACTATCGGACAATTCAATGTCAGTATCTTTAAATTACAGAAACAGCTCATTTTAACAGTAAATGTATCTGATCTTCACTGACTGCAAGTAGATGTTGATTTATTGAATAAAGCGTCTTAAAAGTAAGGAAAATATCAAGAGCTGTATCTGAAATGCCTAAATATTGATAACAAAATCAAAATTATTCCTGCTTCAACATGATTGAATTGATAATTAGCTAGAATAGCAAAATAAGTACTACTTACTATACTCTTTATTCTTTATTGAGTTCTGCAAGGAAATGCTCACATTTGCTACATGTACAAGTATTTACCTACATTAAAAAGCGAACACGATAGTGTATCGACCTTAATAACATTGCGTGCTGTCGTCAGCTGTGTTAAACAAAAACAAATTCGATGACAAATAATGCATCATTTCCTTCTTCCTGTTAATGCTCCCAGAATGTTGTTGATTTTTTTACCAAACAAAAATGGTCAGTTTTTACTATACAAGGTCAAAAGACAAAACATTTTTACGACAGTAGTTTCCTTTATTTCTTTGGTCTTTTAATAGCGAGTGTATACAAATGCATCAAACGAGCATACACTAAAAACTATTTTATATAAAGTAATTATTTTGTATACTATATTAAAGAGGCTACCCCGAAACAAAATTAATATATTTTGCTTCCGCTTTTGTATTTATTCGCGCACCACTGACAAATGTTCTAGATGATAACTATATTAGTTTTTTGGTACTTTTCTTAGATTTTGATGAAAAATACTTAACGGAGAAATTTCATGAAAAGCGTCAACAAAAATGTCTTAAAATAATTGTTTACGGGGTTTTGGAAGTAAGTGTCATCCTAGGTTATAAATCGGGTATGGTTTGCATTTTATCTTATGTAATGAGCTGTTCTTGTTTCAATTATTTTCATTGTCTATTTTTTCGGTCACAGTCTTGCATACACATACTTTGTCAACATGTATGCTGTTTGTTTTTTCATATGCAACTTTGCTTCAAGAATGAACTTCCTTTAAATGTTCCAGCAATTTTTTGCCCTTTGTGTACACGTAAATATTCTTGAACTTTTGACTTCAAACAATTTGCATTGGATTTTCTAAATCTAGATATAATTGACATGATTGTTGTATCTTTCAACAATGTCACGTTTTGCATGCATCCCGTTTGAAAGGTTTTACACTAGTAATTTTTAAGGCCCTTTATAGCTTACTGTTCGGTGTGAGCCAAGGCTCCGTGTTGAAGACCGTACTTTGACCTATAATGGTTTACTTTTACAAATTGTGACTTGGATGGAGAGTTGTCTCATTGGCACTCACACCACATCTTCTTAAATCTATATAATGCAGACACAATGTCATCGTCAATGACATAACCATCCACCATAGAACAATGCACGAAGATGTGAACAACTACAGGTCACCAAAGGGTCTTCAATGATATATCATATGGTAAACTAGCACATGCGCCTGAAAAGAAAAAAAGCGAAACAATTCATACGAAACAATATAATCATTTTGTAGTTCATTAAACTGGATTGTTTCTTTAATTGTTTGGAAAATACATTTTTGCAACTGTTGAATCACGCATAAATCTTCTTAATATTGTGTATACGTCGATTTCAACGTTTCCGTCGTCAAAACTGTAATTATTGTATATAGTTTTAGCCATTATGTTTCGTGAACGGACTTAAATGCTTCGTTCATACCCTCTAGAGTAGTTAAAGTACCAGTATATGATTTATACAACAAACAGACGGGTTCATATCTATAGACATGCTATGTTCATAACCTTACAATGTAACCTGCTATTTTTAAATGTTGGATTTGATAAATGAAAAAGTGTTTCTGATTAATTGAACTGTCTGTTCATCATGATCATTCTAAACTTTGCCAGCCTAAAAGAACGAGTCCAAGTTGTCTCATAAAATAGAATGGCAAAAGCAGATACTCCTATCTTGTTTTAGGAAGTGACGAACCATATACTTTAAAAAAAAACTCTGATACGATCAAACAATTTACTGACGCAGACATCATCAAAATGCGGAATTATTTGATTACTATGGTGGCCGGTTAAGGCCATTTCGCGTTTTCGCGTTTTCGCGTTTTCGCCTTTCATATTCTATAGGGCGAAAACGCGAAAACGCGAAATCGCGAAGTCGAAAACGCGAAAACGCGAAGTCGAAAACGCGAAAACGCGAAAAGGCGAAGTCGAAAACGCGAAAACGCGAAGTCGAAAACGCGAAAACGCGAAGTCGAAAACGCGAAAACGCGAAAACGCGAAAACGCGAAAACGCGAAGTCGAAAACGCGAAATCGATTTCGCGTTTTCGACTTCGCGTTTTCGCGTTTTCGACTTCGCCTTTTCGCCTTTTCGCGTTTTCGACTTCGCGTTTTCGCGTTTTCGACTTCGCGATTTCGCGATTTCGCGTTTTCGCGTTTTCGCGATTTCGCGATTTCGTTCGCCTTTTCGCGTTTTCGCTATTTCGCGTTTTCGCGTTTTCGCGATTTCGCCTTTTCGCCTTTTCGCGTTTTTACGATATACATGTTATTATGACATAACATTTTAAATATAATTGGAGACAAGACTTCAAAGTATAAGTCATTCAAATGATTGTCATATAAATTTCATATCTGTGACGTATTTTAAATATTTTCATAAATTAGACAATTTCTTCACATTCTTTGTTGACAATTACTGAACAAATTTAAAACAGATGCATTTGTATAAAATGCCTTTGAACATACAATTTGCTGGAAGTTATAGTTTGGACATTTTAAAATAAATGAAATTAATGATTATTACCGCCATGGTTACTTAAAATACATAATCATTCATTTAATGCTCTTGTTGTGAATCTAAAATTTTAATATTTAAATTAGCTTGTGTGAAAAAGTATAAAATTTAATACATTGTGGAGATAAGACTTTTGTCAAATAAAACTTGGGACGGTTTCATGAAGCTATCTTAAGACCTGTTATAAGATACTAGAATATCTTATGACATGTCTTATGATCTTCTTAGGACTATCCAAGACCTCGCCTCAAAACTGTCGTAGGTTGATCTTAGCAAAGATATCCTAAACCTGTCGCATGTTCTTTTAGTTTAAACAAAAGTAACCTGGATTTATGGAAAATTCATGTAAATGTAGACTGTGTTTCCCATATATTACTAAACGCATTGATTAATATTTCAAATTTTCAAAGATGGAAATTTGTTCATCTACAGGAGACACCAAGGGACAAGGGATATACTCTTGAAGCGGTAGACAATAACAACAATCCTCCCCGTGTCAGAACCAGATTAACAAAACAAATAGAGAAACTGAATCTGGTCAACTAACAAATATATTTTAAAATGTCAAAAATATGATTTCAAGCAAATTGTATACTCAAAGGCATTTTATACAAATGCATCTGTTTTTAAATTTGTTCAGTAATAATAATAATAATAATAATAATAATAATAATAATAAAATAATAATGATAATATCTTTATTTAAAGAGAGTAATTCATTTGGATTAAACCAATTTTAAATAAGGCTCTCTAAATACAATATCAACTACATGACTAAAACATAATTAATCTACTAATATACACATGTAAACAATAGATGTATATAAACAAAATATAATTACAACAACAAAAAACCGCCTATAGTTTACATTGTGGCTTAACTTATAAATTTGACACTTTTAAAAGATAATGACTTGTTAGAGTATTTGAAACAAAGAATGTAAAGGAATTGTCTAATTTATGACAATATTTAAAGTAAACAACAGATATGAAATTTATATGACAATCATTTGAATGACATACTTTGTAGTCTTGTCTCCAATTATATTTAAAATGTTATGTTATAATAACATGTATATCGTAAAAACGCGAAAAGGCGAAAACGCGAAATCGCGAAAACGCGAAAACGCGAAAACGCGAAATCGCGAAATCGCGAAGTCGAAAACGCGAAAACGCGAAGTCGAAAAGGCGAAAAGGCGAAGGCGAAGTCGAAAACGCGAAATCGATTTCGCGTTTTCGACTTCGCGTTTTCGCGTTTTCGACTTCGCGTTTTCGCGTTTTCGACTTCGCGATTTCGCGTTTTCGCGTTTTCGCCCTATAGAATATGAAAGGCGAACACGCGAAAACGCGAAAACGCGAAATGGCCTTAACCGGCCACCATAGATTACAACGTACATGTTGTGTTTGTTGCATTTGAAGGACGTATTTTTCAACATACAATCGATATTCACTGGCCTATGGGAACCAACTTTCCCCCTCTGCTTATCGGCTTGTTTCTTTGTTTTTACAATGCAGTCTTTATACAAAAAACTCCTCAAGAAAAGAAGCTGGCATTATAGTATAAGTTCACGTGCCACTATACAGATAATGCCCTTTCGCTGTTCAATACACAAGACACTATATATGTTGACTGCATTTATCCGAATTAATTTGAAATGAATAATGTATACCACATACATGTATATATCGACTTAGATATAGATATTGACAATGAATTTTGGTAGAGAACTAAATTTTACACCAACGGAGATGATTTTAAAATAAAACAAAGCACCCACTCAACAATTCCATTTATATTTCTCTAGCTAAAATTCTCGTTTACAACATGCTCAGTTCGGATTCTAGTTCACTTAGTTAATTTCTGTCAATTCTCTCAACGAATTGTGCTTTCTTTTCAGTATTGCATTTGTTTATCTGTTTGACATTTTCATCAGAACATGTTTGTATGTAAATGTTTTCGTCTACATAGCACTTTTTTTTAAAGACAAAGTAATATAAAAGGGTGAGTGAACATCCGAATATAATGATGACAAATCAAGGACCTGCAAGTCAGCAATACCGTAAAACAATTAAATATGCATCAATAAAATAATCTTCAACAATTGACTATCTACAATCAACTCATAAAAGACACCAGATTTTGTACGTCAGACGCGCGTTTCGTCTACAAAACTTTAAGACTAACCCGAGATGCTTGAAGACACAAAAATTTAAACGGCAAAATAAGGTATGAAGTTGACATTAAACACGCGTTTTTTAATTGTTGTCTACCCCTTCAATTTGATAAATAAATTATGATTTATACAGATATCCAAAGTGAAGTTACAATATTAATATTTTATTAGATCTTTATTACATCTCTCACGTATTATATTAAAAAACCAGCGTAATCTGCAAAAACATAATCTAAGTTATCATGCTGACTACAATCTTATGGAAATATTGCTCATTTTTAGCGGTTTTAAAAACAACACTTTTATCAGAAACGCTTAAAACTTAAACATTTGAAGGCCAGGGATATAAATATATTTATTATACTTCACGTTAAAATGCCAGATTTTGATTGGCTAATACGAGGGAGACAATTTACTCTATCCTATGGCTGAGCGGGAGACAATTATTTGAATGTCACCCTCTCGTGCAGACCAATCAAAAATCGATAATTTAAAGGACAATAAATTGAATTTACATCAAATAATTAAAGACAATGCTCAAATTCTACGTTTTGGCTCAGAACTTTTTTATAGACTGTCAAAATATAAAAAAAAAACCATCTTGCTTCACTTCTGTTGATTTTTCTAATATCTGTAACGTTGTAATGTACGTGACGTCATAATAAAATACTTTAAATTTAAAATTCAACAGTAAAATACAAAAATGATAAGACATTCAGTATAATAAATTAAATAACACATACCTGAGAGGGTGATAGAGCAGATTGCTACCCCTCAGTTGACAATGTTTTCTCGGGGTAACAATCTGCTTTATCACCCTCTCAGCTATGTGTTATTTATATAATAGTCATGTAAGGAGCTACATATGACCAAAAGGGACATAAAAAGAGAAGACAAATTCATCTGAGGTCACTTTTACCTGAGGTGGTTGGAACCTTAGTTTCTGAATTTTCTGAATAATTTCTGAATTTATCAACGGGTAATTCCAGAAATATATGTTATGAATCATGTCAGTATCGAATCACGAATACTGAAATGATGGTACTCTCCCCAGGGACTAGCAGTCCAACAGCGGACTATAAATGAAAACAAACACTTTACAAATTTCTTGCGTCCGAGGCACATTTCTGGATATACCTTCATCAAAAACGTTGAAACATAACCATTTGAAAGCCATGGATGAAAATACGTATGCACTTAAGTGCCAAAGTTCATTTATATCTACTGGTACGAAATATTATAATTTTTTTAATGTTTCAGTGGAATGGCAATAAAATGGTAACTTAAATATGATAAATTCTTAATTGATAATTTGTGTTCATAAAGCTGCAAATTAATAAGATAGGTTGACCTGTAGAACGCATGTCCGGCATATTAAATTATACTCTTGCTATTATTGATGATTTCTATCTCGATTAATGCTAATAACATTTTGCCCCATGTGTATTTTATGCGTCTTTGGCTTTCTAATCATTTGACGCTGAGCGGTCTAGATGAGCATTGCACGCAGCAAATGTTGTTCCCTTTGATTAGAATCATCTCGTGAATAATAATGGTGGTTGCTGTCATGCCCTGAGAGAAACACAACATCAGTCCAGTAATGTATTGTTTCTGCAAAGACTATGATTCATCAGGTACAACTTGGATAATTTTCAGTTGTTATTTTGTAATATTTACAAAATACAAATTATAAACAGTTTTAAAAATCGCAGATAAAGTTAAACTTCGAAATTTTTATTTGACTGTTCTTTTTCGGTCTATTTTGTGACGCACAATATGTCTTTTTATGTAACATGTGGGGCCCTAAATGTTTTATTTATTTTAATCTGAGGTTAGCTGTTAATCCCGTTTATATTCAATCAAGGCATGTTTATCGACGCACCAAAATAAGTTTTTTTTTCTAATTTCTATTTCTAGTGTCCTGTCAAACTCTGTATTGGGAATTTGGATTCGTTTATTAACTTTCTTTCATAACTGCGTAGTTTCTAACGCGATTACCCGCTATCTGTACGGCAGATGCAATAGGTAAAACAGATCAAAATAGGCTCTGGTGGAGAGTTGTCTCATTGGCAATTATACCACACGTCTTATTTCTATATTTATATGAATGCGAAATCCGTTTTATTGCGATGACAATCAGAAACACAGACTAAAATATGCAGTACGAGAGAACTAAAACAACTGTTTTAATAGCAACCGCGAATACATGCAGATCCTATTGAATCTGCCGTACCGATAGCCGGCAAAACGGTGTGTGTAACTACTAATATCAATAATAGATTTAATTTCATAAAGGTACATTTACGCACGAATAGTATCTTTATCTGATAATTGTAACCGTTTGAAGTTTGATAAAGCACAGAATCGATTGAATACGTAGACCAGAGAACTAACTTAACCAAACATGTGGAAAGCAGTCGTTTGTTCACTTTTGGCAATTTTAGGTAAATATACAATAGTGATAGTTTGTAACATCATACATGTAATTTAGTCTTTTCAAAATGCAATATGATATTATATGAATGAATTCAAGTGTTTAGATCTAACGACAGTTTTTCGGGTGTGAAATATTTGTGCAATCGGTTAATGTTGGTTTTGATACAGTGACGGAATTTCCTTCTATTGAACTGTTTTATTGATTACAACACTTTAGTTTTCTATTCAGACTCAGAAATGTCATAAAGGAACTATCAGGTGTGTTTCCTGAAAAGTTTCAAATTTCATTTCTAATCACGCAACGTTAGATCTAACGACAGTTTTCGGGTGTGAAGTATTTGTGCAATCGGTTAATGTTGGTTTTAATACAGTGACGGAATTTCCTTCTATTGAACTGTTTTATTGATTACAACACTTTAGTTTTCTATTCAGACTCAGAAATGTCATAAAGGAACTATCAGGTGTGTTTCCTGAAAAGTTTCAAATTTCATTTCTAATCACGCAACGTGAAGTAAATATTGTAAAACAAGTTTTCCAGGTAACATCTTGTAAACTTAATTTTTTATGTGAAACAGATATGATTGAATTTAATTTTCTAATGGGTTGATTTAGTATAGTTTTATTTATTTATGTTGTTTCGGGTTGAGGGTTCAAATTCAAAACGAGTCCCTTACTTCCTAACGCGATGTTGGCTTGTGACTTAGTAATTATATTCAATGATACTGAAACTTTTTAAGGTTCTTGACAGTTATTTTTCACATGACAATGAATAATTGAAAATTATTTGTTTATATTTCACCATTTTCGATAATTTTAGTTATATTGCGCATTTTTTTAATCTAATTAGTTTTAGTAAATGGTTCTAATAATAACAAGGATACCTGTTTGGAGAAGTCGGTGCAGTGCTTTATAGACCCATGCCTTCTAAGTGAATGCCCAAATTTCCCAACAGCAGTTTGCAGGTGAGATACATGCTTGTCCTAAATGGAATTGAAATTATAATATTTTCCAAAAAGAATAAGCTCTGCGACGAAAATACATTTGCTTTTGAACAATTTTATATTATGTATGACTTTGTTCAAATGAATCAATTTTAAAATGGAACCTGTTTAAAAAAGAATTAGTTTTCAAAAAATGGCTGTCCATGTTGCTGAAATATGATTTACTGTTTATTAAAGAATAATTTAATTTTGGATGTAACACGTCTTCTGATTGGCTGAAAGTTTTTTTTTTTGTCTTTCAGCTCATAGACATAATTTTGTCATGTGACCGTGACGTCATCAACATTTTTTTTCGTGATTTACTCCTTAAAAATGGAATTTAGAATTAAATTATAAGGAATGACTGTGTTATTTTTTTCTTCTTTTCTGTCTATTCGAAATAACCTCAAAAATGTGGTCCACACTTTTAATGTTATTTCTTCATAGACAGAAAAAAATATTACAGTCATTCCTTAAAGAAAAAAATAATTAGTTAAGTACAATAGTAACCGTCATAAAAAGTTTGCTGCTCATCTAAAATTATTTTTTTGTTATAATTTCACAAATTTAAAACCAGTTCTAGAATGATATGAGTTGTAAATAAGACAGAATCGACCATTGAAACTGACAATGAAACACCAACAAAACAACAACAACAAAAAGTTTAATCAAATAGTCAAACTAAAGTATAGTCATGTAATATTTCAAATTGTTAGTGTATAAAGGGGGTCACTCAGATCATATTGTTGAATTTCATTATTTCGTTTTAACGCATGATTCAAATTTTACTTAGAGTATGTTAAAGTTTTAAAGAACACTGACTTTGTGAATTCAATCTTGTTCTTGTTGTTGGATTTTTTTTTAATGAAAAGATATATTAACATATGTGTGGATATCTAGAGACAGAAGAACAGTCCGACACACTAAGTAATACGTTGAAGCAAACAAAAATAAGTATATTTCACGGATCATATTTAAAAAAGAAAATTGTTTTTAATCTGGAAGGTCTACATGGAAAGTTTGCGAACATACAATGTACTTTAACTTCTTGTCGTTTAATTCATAATGTGTATACATACTTAATATTGTACTTGGTGCTTTTAATTCTGAAACTATAGCATAAAAGTACTAGTACTAGTGCTCTTATGAAATATTTCTTTTCCTTCTGACCATTGAGGAAAATTCCTACCTCCTGATTATATGTACGTACATGTTTGTATCTGTTACTTTTGCAGAGCTAATTATTGTGGAGGCTGTAACTCCGAATTTTTTCAAGCAGGACAAAAAGTAGATTGGTAAGTTTTAGTTTATCAATATCAAGAGCCATTCATATGACCATTCTAAACATTACTGTTAGTAATTTTATAAGTACATTTCCTTTAATCAAATTTAGTCCAAACACTATGTACTTTAATAGGGGCCTCGGTGGCCGAGTGGTCTAAGTAGTTCATCTACTGTATCCCTAGCCTGTCAACACTGAGGTTGTGAGTTCGAACCCCGCACGTGGCAGGTGCGTTCGATTCAAATCTTAATTAAATAGGAGTGCTAGTTTTCCTATCGAAGTTCAGTGGTTTTTTCCCGGCACTCTTGCTTCCTCCACCAATAAACTGGCTACCATGAAAAAGCCAATAATGCTGAAAGTGGTGTAAAACACTAAAAATCAGTCAATCAATTTACTTTACTTTAATCATACAATTAGGATCAACAGAGACCGGGATGATCCAAATATAAACACCCCCGAAGATTAATTTCACAAAAGTAAGACTTCGTTAGGAATTTTATAGAGAGAAAAATCTAGACAATTGATAAAAAAATGTTTTCCTCGTGAAATATAAAAATGATTTACAAATGTAGGTCCAAACGCAAAACCTCGCCAGTAGTATCTAGATGGAGTTACTTATCTCCATTCGTTATTGTGGGCTAGCGAGTATAACATGCGGCTCAATTGCAAGTGGACTTAATATAGATTAGACCGTTGGTTTTCCCGTTTGAATGGTTTTACACTAGTAATTTTTTGGGGCCCTTTATAGCTTACTGTTCGGTGTGAGCCAAGGCTCCGTGTTGAAGACCGTACTTTGACCTATAATGGTTTACTTTTATAAATTTTGACTTGGATGGAGAGTTGTCTCATTGGCACTCATACCACATCTTCTTATATCTATTTAATCAGCGGTCTATAAATCTTTCAATTTTATGATTTTAGTTTACTGTGAAGACAAAAACAGATCTCGAAACTATCAAAAACGAAAAACAAAAACCAGATGTTTAAAATGTTTATTTTATTTTTTTTCAGCCAAGCAACACTACCTGTCGTCTAGCAAGGGAGAACACTGAGGATATATATATAGCTTCTAGTGACAACGAAATGTGACAGTCTTTTTATAGCTAGTATATAGTATCAAGTATCCAATAGTTAATTAAAAGATCATTATATTTTGCTTTGTTTTCCTCATTTATTTAAACAAGATAACTGGCAATGAGAAAACTATAGAAAAAAATGAAAACAACACGTTATAAATTTCATGCGTCCGAATCGCTCTTCTGGATTTGCCTTCATCAGGAACGCCCAAAGCCGACTATTTGCAAGCTAAGGATGTATAAGAACCGAAACAGTTGAATCTTCCATCACTGTATTAGATACCTAAACTACATAAGTGTCCTTACAAACAACGGTATATTGCTGGGTCTTCCAAATGCTCCACGAAACCTCTTTCTAAATTATTAACATCTATTTTATCAGCAATCAAAGCCGGGCTCCAAAGTTATTGTGAAACTGCCTATTCTAGAGGTGGCGTGAATCAGATGTGGATACTAAAAAATTCCAAAGATCTTTTAGAGTACATACAATCTAAGACTCTCTCATCTTGCAATAGTATTAAAACATCTGACTTTTCTACACTTTACACAAGTATTCCCCATTCCAAACTAAAAGACAAATTGAAAGAGTTGGTAATACTTTGTTTCATTAAAAAGAATGGCGAACGTAGATACAAGTATCTTGTCTTGGGAGGATAAATCCTACTTTGTAAAGAATCACTCTGATTCAAACAAAAATCTCTGAAACTGACATTATCAAGATGCTTGATTTCTTGATTGACAACATATTTGTTACGTTTGGAGGACGTGTTTTTCAACAGACTGTCGGAATTCCAATGGGAACCAATTGTGCCCCTCTTCTTGCCGACTTGTTTCTTTATTATTATGAGGCTGACTTCATACGGGAACTTCTTAGGAAGAAAGATAAGAAGTTAGCAATATCCTTTAACTCTACGTTCCGCTATATAGATGATGTTCTCTCACTAAATAATACAAAATTTGGTGACTATGTTGAACGAATCTATCCCATCGAACTAGAGATAAAGGATATTACAGACACAGTTAAGTCGGCCTCATATCTTGACTTACATCTAGAAATTGACAATGAGGGTCGGTTGAAAACAAAACTTTACGACAAAAGAGATGATTTCAGCTTCCCAATTGTGAACTTTCCATTTCTATGTAGCAACATTCCAGCAGCGCCTGCATACGGAGTATATATCTCCCAATTGATACGATATTCCCGGGCTTGTGTTTCCTATCATGATTTCCTTGATAGAGGATTGCTGCTCACAAGGAAGCTATTAAACCAAGAGTTCCAAATGGTGAAGTTGAAATCATCCCTTCGTAAATTTTACGGACGCCATCACGAGTTGGTTGACCATTATGGAACAACCGTTTCACAGATGATATCGGATATGTTCCTTATGTCGTAACTACAATACCCTTCCCTTTTCACGAATGTGACTTACCGAATTAGACTATTTACCGGATTTGTAATAACATAAGCAACACGACGGGTGCCACATGTGGAGCAGGATCTGCTTACCCTTCCGGAGCACCTGAGATCACCCCCAGTTTTTGGTGGGGTTCGTGTTGCTTAGTCGTTAGTTTTCTATGTTGTGTCATCTGTACTATTATTTATCTGTTTGTCTTTTTATTTTTGGCCATGGCGTTGTCAGTTTGTTTTCGATCTATGAGTTTGACTGTCCCTCTGGTATCTTTCGTCCCTCTATTCTTGAAGAGCTATAGGAAATAAAAGGACCTAAAATTTATAATAGTCAAATCCATCTAAGGTCAACTTTGCCTGAGGGAATTGAAACCTTAGTTTCTTAATAAGTTCTTAATCTAAACGGACATTTTAAGAAATTTTTGTTATAAATCATGTCAGTTCAGAATTGATGGAGGGTATCGATGGGTGCGTATGGCTACACTTTGGTACATGTACATGTATTTTGTCTTTTGAATGATATGTCTATGAAATATGTTTGTCGTACATTGTAAAGACCTTAAGAAAGTATCTCCAAGTTTTTTCTTAAGGGGCAAAAGGGGACTAATAGAAGCGCATTACTACCTTCCTCTTCTGTTTTTTTTTTTTTTTTTCATCAATAAAATTCCGATTTTAAAGTCTAATCGTAGAAACTAAAACTTATCATCTAGTAAATGTACATACATTGTGCCATGTCGGGGCCTTTGGGTTTCACTCATTGTTGAAGGTCGTAAGGTGACCTATAGTTGCTCAAATCCGCTTTGTTTGGACGGTTGTCTCATTGGCAATCATTCCACATTTCCTTACCTTATATACAACAGACCTTATTTGTCGATATTAAAAATGAATAATACGGATATTTGTGGAAAACGTAATTGTGAATGATAGCATCCTAACAAAACAAAAATGACATACATTAATAAAAAACAATTAGTTATAGCAAAGAGTAAAGTGTCCAATGTATAGCTCTAAATCGCCCCGAGACTATCAACATGGATTGCATAGAAAATAAGAGTTAAAAGTTCTGCTTCAATCTATTTAGGAGAAATATTATAGATAACAAATAATTCACTATAATTGTCTCTATTTACATTAAATTTTATCTCGAGTTGACTAAATAAGATAAATTGATAAACAAAATTTAAATCTCAAGCTATAGACAAGTCCCTAATATTTAGCACATGTCACGCTCGGCATTGCTCCGGGTATTGTGAATACATTTAATTCAGACTACTAAAGATTTGGTTTCACCAAATTTCTTAAAGGCAGACCCAATTTCTACCGTAATCAACGAAAGTTGAGCAGAAAAAATCATCATAATTTAGTTTGTAAACAAATTATTCGCTTTATTTTGGTCGGTTAAACTTGACTTAAGAAATCAAGCAAATACACTCAGTATAGATAAAAGTGAGGAATTGTATAATAGTATAATCAACCAGGCTCAAGCTAGCAGCCACTCGCTAGCAGCCACTACGCTAGCAGCCAGTTTTCGGATATGTCTATGAACCCAAAAGTTGCATAAGATTCAAACGTACTCAAAATGTTTTTATTGATATATAACCAATATATTATCAGTGTTTAATATATAATAAAGCAGTCGGAGAACTATTCGATGATTTAAAATATCTAGTCCTGTTCATTAATTTAAGACAATAGTAATCGATGTCAATATACCAAACAGCGTCCTCCCCGCTTTTAATTTTAATAGTCAACAGTTTTGAGTGTACATAGAATCGTAAATATGTAATAAAATTATTGAAATGCTTACAAAATTGCTTGTAACAGGGAATTGACATTGAAATCATAAATTAATTTTGTGATATTGTGTCAAATAGCTTTCCATATTCTCGGCATCCTGTCAAATAGTTCCTGAAAAGTTATTATTGTTCTGCATGACAAGAAAAGAAAGTTGCATTAATATTTTTAATGAGACAAATCTGTTTTAACGAAACAATCTATTTCTGAAGCAGTGGATATCGCTTACTTCTGATTAGACGAAAGGTTTATTTTTGTACACAAAGTATGGTGGGCAAGGAAATTATTTATTATCTAAAAAAAATCAGTGTTATACATAAACGTGGAATTTTGGTCAAGTAGGCACTAGGTCCAAAGCTTCAGTTTGCACCTAGTATGAGTAAAAGTATTGCCGTAGAACATTTTTATTACCATTACCGTAAGATTGGGGTAGGGTGTCCGACCCCAACTTTGGACCTAATTTTAAAAAACTAAGCCGAACCACACCCTGAATTTTTCTCAAGTAGACCTTAGCTATTCAGCTTCACATTGCACCTAGTGGCGAAAAAGTATTGCCGTAAAACGTTTTTATTACCATTACCGTAAGGGTGGGGTAGGGTGTCCGACCCCAACTTTGGACCTAATTTTAAAAAACTAAGCCGAACCACACCCTGAATTTTTCTCAAGTAGACCTTAGCTATTCAGCTTCACATTGCACCTAGTGGCGAAAAAGTATTGCCGTTAAACATTTTTATTACCATTACCGTAAGGGTGGGGTAGGGTGTCCGACACCAACTTTGGACCTAATTTAAAAAACTAAGCCGAACCACACCCTGGATTTTTCTCAAGTAGACCTTGGCTATTCAGCTTCACATTGCACCTAGTGGCGAAAAAGTATTGCCGTAAAACATTTTTATGACAATTACCGTAAGGGTGGGGTAGGGTGTCCGACCCCAACTTTGGACCTAATTTAAAAAAACTAAGCCGAACCACACCCTGAATTTTTCTCAAGCAGACCTTAGCTATTCAGCTTCACATTGCACCTAGTGGCGAAAAAGTATTGCCGTAAAACATTTTTATTACCATTACCGTAAGGGTGGGGTAGGGTGTCCGACCCCAACTTTGGACCTAATTTAAAAAAACTAAGCCGAACCACACCCTGGATTTTTCTCAAGTAGACCTTAGCTATTCAGCTTCACATTGCACCTAGTGGCGAAAAAGTATTGCCGTAAAACGTTTTTATTACCATTACCGTAAGGGTGGGGTAGGGTGTCCGACCCCAACTTTGGACCTAATTTAAAAAAACTAAGCCGAACCACACCCTGGATTTTTCTCAAGTAGACCTTAGCTATTCAGCTTCACATTGCACCTAGTGGCGAAAAAGTATTGCCGTAAAACATTTTTATTACCATTACCGTAAGGGTGGGGTAGGGTGTCCGACCCCAACTTTGGACCTAATTTAAAAAAACTAAGCCGAACCACACCCTGAATTTTTCTCAAGTAGACCTTAGCTATTCAGCTTCACATTGCACCTAGTGGCGAAAAAGTATTGCCGTAAAACATTTTTATTACTATTACCGTAAGGGTGGGGTAGGGTGTCCGACCCCAACTTTGGACCTAATTTAAAAAAACTAAGCCGAACCACACCCTGGATTTTTCTCAAGTAGACCATGGCTATTCAGCTTCACATTGCACCTAGTGGCGAAAAAGTATTGCCGTAAAACATTTTTATTACCATTACCGTAAGGGTGGGGTAGGGTGTCCGACCCCAACTTTGGACCTAATTTAAAAAACTAAGCCGAACCACACCCTGAATTTTTTCTCAAGTAGACCTTAGCTATTCAGCTTCACATTGCACCTAGTGGCGAAAAAGTATTGCCGTTAAACATTTTTATTACCATTACCGTAAGGGTGGGGTAGGGTGTCCGACACCAACTTTGGACCTAATTTAAAAAAACTAAGCCGAACCACACCCTGGATTGTTTCTCAAGTAGACCTTGGCTATTCAGCTTCACATTGCACCTAGTGGCGAAAAAGTATTGCCGTAAAACATTTTTATGACAATTACCGTAAGGGTGGGGTAGGGTGTCCGACTCAACTTTGGACCTAATTTAAAAAAAACTAAGCCGAACCACACCCTGAATTTTTCTCAAGCAGATCTTAGCTATTCAGCTTCACATTGCACCTAGTGGCGAAAAAGTATTGCCGTAAAACATTTTTATTACCATTACCGTAAGGGTGGGGTAGGGTGTCCGACCCCAACATTGGACCTAATTTAAAAAAAAACTAAGCCGAACCACACCCTGGATTTTTCTCAAGTAGACCTTGGCTATTCAGCTTCACATTGCACCTAGTGGCGAAAAAGTATTGCCGTAAAACATTTTTATTACCATTACCGTAAGGGTGTGGTAGGTGTCCGACCCCAACTTTGGACCTAATTTAAAAAAACTAAGCCGAACCACACCCTGAATTTTTTCTCAAGTAGACCTTAGCTATACAGCTTCACATTGCACCTAGTGGCGAAAAAAGTATTGCCGTAAAACATTTTTTATTACCATTACCGTAAGGGTGGGAAGGTGTCCGACCCCAACTTTGGACCTAATTTAAAAAAACTAAGCCGAACCACACCTGGATTTTTCTCAAGTAGACCTTGGCTATTCAGCTTCACATTGCACCTAGTGGCGAAAAAGTATTGCCGTAAAACATTTTTATTACCATTACCGTAAGGGTGGGGTAGGGTGTCCGACCCCAACTTTGGACCTAATTTTAAAAAAACTAAGCCGAACCACACCCTGAATTTTTCTCAAGTAGACCTTAGCTATACAGCTTCACATTGCACCTAGTGGCGAAAAAGTATTGCCGTAAAACATTTTTATTACCATTACCGTAAGGGTGGGGAAGGTGTCCGACCCCAACTTTGGACCTAATTTAAAAAAAACTAAGCCGAACCACACCCTGGATTTTTTCTCAAGTAGACCTTGGCTATTCAGCTTCACATTGCACCTAGTGGCGAAAAAGTATTGCCGTAAAACATTTTTATTACCATTACCGTAAGGGTGGGGTAGGTGTCCGACCCCAACTTTGGACCTAATTTAAAAAAAACTAAGCCGAACCACACCCTGAATTTTTTTCTCAAGTAGACCTTAGCTATTCAGCTTCACATTGCACCTAGTGGCGAAAAAGTATTGCCGTAAAACATTTTTATTACCATTACCGTAAGGGTGGGGTAGGGTGTCCGACCCCAACTTTGGACCTAATTTAAAAAAACTAAGCCGAACCACACCTGGATTTTTCTCAAGTAGACCTTGGCTATTCAGCTTCACATTGCACCTAGTGGCGAAAAAGTATTGCCGTAAAACATTTTTATGACAATTACCGTAAGGGTGGGGTAGGGTGTCCGACCCCAACTTTGGACCTAATTTAAAAAAACTAAGCCGAACCAAACCCTGAATTTTTCTCAAGCAGACCTTAGCTAATCAGCTTCACATTGCACCTAGTGGCGAAAAAGTATTGCCGTAAAACATTTTTATTACCATTACCGTAAGGGTGGGGTAGGGTGTCCGACCCCAACTTTGGACCTAATTTAAAAAAACTAAGCCGAACCACACCCTGGATTTTTTCTCAAGTAGACCTTAGCTATTCAGCTTCACATTGCACCTAGTGGCGAAAAAAATATTGCCGTAAAACATTTTTATTACCATTACCGTAAGGGTGGGGTAGGTGTCCGACCCCAACTTTGGACCTAATTTAAAAAAAACTAAGCCGAACACCACCCTGAATTTTTCTCAAGTAGACCTTAGCTATTCAGCTTCACATTGCACCTAGTGGCGAAAAAGTATTGCCGTAAAACATTTTTATTACCATTACCGTAAGGGTGGGGTAGGGTGTCCGACCCCAACTTTGGACCTAATTTAAAAAAAACTAAGTCGAACCACACCTGGATTTTTCTCAAGTAGACCTTGGCTATTCAGCTTCACATTGCACCTAGTGGCGAAAAAGTATTGCCGTAAAACATTTTTATTACCATTACCGTAAGGGTGGGGTAGGGTGTCCGACCCCAACTTTGGACCTAATTTAAAAAAAACTAAGCCGAACCACACCCTGGATTTTTCTCAAGTAGACCTTGGCTATTCAGCTTCACATTGCCCTAGTGGCGAAAAAGTATTGCCGTAAAACATTTTTATTACCATTACCGTAAGGGTGGGGTAGGGTGTCCGACCCCAACTTTGGACCTAATTTAAAAAAACTAAGCCGAACCACACCTGGATATTTTCTCAAGTAGACCTTGGCTATTCAGCTTCACATTGCACCTAGTGGCGAAAAAGTATTGCCGTAAAACATTTTTATTACCATTACCGTAAGGGTGGGGTAGGGTGTCCGACCCCAACTTTGGACCTACCCTAGTGGCGAAAAAGTATTGCCGTAAAACATTTTTATTACCATTACCGTAAGGGTGGGGTAGGGTGTCCGACCCCAACTTTGGACCTAATTTAAAAAAAACTAAGCCGAACCACACCCTGGATATTTTCTCAAGTAGACCTTGGCTATTCAGCTTCACATTGCACCTAGTGGCGAAAAAGTATTGCCGTAAAACATTTTTATTACCATTACCGTAAGGGTGGGGTAGGGTGTCCGACCCCAACTTTGGACCTAATTTAAAAAAAACTAAGCCGAACCACACCCTGAATTTTTCTCAAGTAGACCTTAGCTATTCAGCTTCACATTGCACCTAGTGGCGAAAAAGTATTGCCGTAAAACATTTTTATTACCATTACCGTAAGGGTGGGGTAGGGTGTCCGACCCCAACTTTGGACCTAATTTAAAAAAAACTAAGCCGAACCACACTCTGGATTTTTTCTCAAGTAGACCTTGGCTATTCAGTTTCACATTGCACCTAGTGGCGAAAAAGTATTGCCGTAAAACATTTTTATGACAATTACCGTAAGAGTGGGTAGGGTGTCCGACCCCAACTTTGGACCTAATTTAAAAAAAACTAAGCCGAACCACACTCTGAATTTTTCTCAAGTAGACCTTAGCTATTCAGCTTCACATTGCACCTAGTGGCGAAAAAAGTATTGCCGTAAAACATTTTTATTACCATTACCGTAAGGGTGGGGTAGGGTGTCCGACCCCAACTTTGGACCTAATTTAAAAAAACTAAGCCGAACCACACTCTGGATTTTTCTCAAGTAGACCTTGGCTATTCAGTTTCACATTGCACCTAGTGGCGAAAAAGTATTGCCGTAAAACATTTTTATGACAATTACCGTAAGAGTGGGGTAGGGTGTCCGACCCCAAATTTGGACCTAATTTAAAAAAACTAAGCCGAACCACACCCTGAATTTTTCTCAAGTAGACCTTAGCTATTCAGCTTCACATTGCACCTAGTGGCGAAAAAGTATTGCCGTAAAACATTTTTATTACCATTACCGTAAGGGTGTGGTAGGGTGTCCGACCCCAACTTTGGACCTAATTTAAAAAAACTAAGCCGAACCACACTCTGGATTTTTCTCAAGTAGACCTTGGCTATTCAGTTTCACATTGCACCTAGTGGCGAAAAAGTATTGCCGTAAAACATTTTTATGACAATTACCGTAAGGGTGGGGTGGGTGTCCGACCCCAACTTTGGACCTAATTTAAAAAAACTAAGCCGAACCACACCCTGAATTTTTCTCAAGCAGACCTTAGCTATTCAGCTTCATATTGCACCTAGTGGCGAAAAAGTATTGCCGTAAAACATTTTTATTACCATTACCGTAAGGGTGGGGTAGGGTGTCCGACCCCAACTTTGGACCTAATTTAAAAAAACTAAGCCGAACCACACTCTGGATTTTTCTCAAGTAGACCTTGGCTATTCAGTTTCACATTGCACCTAGTGGCGAAAAAGTATTGCCGTAAAACATTTTTATGACAATTACCGTAAGAGTGGGGTAGGGTGTCCGACCCCAAATTTGGACCTAATTTAAAAAAAACTAAGCCGAACCACACCCTGAATTTTTTCTCAAGTAGACCTTAGCTATTCAGCTTCACATTGCACCTAGTGGCGAAAAAGTATTGCCGTAAAACATTTTTATTACCATTACCGTAAGGGTGTGGTAGGGTGTCCGACCCCAACTTTGGACCTAATTTAAAAAAACTAAGCCGAACCACACTCTGGATTTTTTCTCAAGTAGACCTTGGCTATTCAGTTTCACATTGCACCTAGTGGCGAAAAAGTATTGCCGTAAAACATTTTTATGACAATTACCGTAAGGGTGGGGTAGGGTGTCCGACCCCAACTTTGGACCTAATTTAAAAAAAACTAAGCCGAACCACACCCTGAATTTTTCTCAAGCAGACCTTAGCTATTCAGCTTCATATTGCACCTAGTGGCGAAAAAGTATTGCCGTAAAACATTTTTATTACCATTTCCGTCAGGGTGGGGTAGGGTGTCCGACCCCAACTTTGGACCTAATTTAAAAAAAACTAAGCCGAACCACACCCTGGATTTTTCTCAAGTAGACCTTGGCTATTCAGCTTCACATTGCACCTAGTGGCGAAAAAGTATTGCCGTAAAACATTTTTATTACCATTACCGTAAGGGTGGGGTAGGGTGTCCGACCCCAACTTTGGACCTAATTTAAAAAAACTAAGCCGAACCACACCCTGAATTTTTTCTCAAGTAGACCTTAGCTATTCAGCTTCACATTGCACCTAGTGGCGAAAAAGTATTGCCGTAAAACATTTTTTATTACCATTACCGTAAGGGTGGGGTAGGGTGTCCGACCCCAACTTTGGACCTAATTTTAAAAAAAACTAAGCCGAACCACACCCTGAATTTTTTCTCAAGTAGACCTTAGCTACTCAACATAACTTTGCACGTAGTGCTGAAAAAGTACTGCCGTAACATTTTTTAATTACGTAGTGGTGTCCGACCCCATTTGGACCTAATTTAAAAAAATTAACCGAACCACACCCTGAATTTTTCTCAAGCAACCTTAGCTATTCAGCTTCAATCACCTAGTGGCGAAAAATATTGCCGTAAAACATTTTTCATTACCATTCGTAATGTGCTAGTGTCCGACCCCAACTTTGGACCTAATTTTAAAAAAACTAAGCCGAACCACACTTGGATTTTCTCAAGTAGACCTTGGCTATCAGTTTCAATTGCACCTAGTGGCGAAAAAGGTTTGCCGTAAAGATTTTTGCAATTACTTAATTGGCTAGGTGTCCGACCCCAATTTGGACCTATTTTAAAAAATAAGCCGAACCACACCTGAGTTTTCCACCCAGACCTTAGCTATTCAGCTTCAATTGCACCTAATGCGAACAAATTATTCCGTAAAAATTTAGTTACCATTACCTATGGGGTAGTGTGTCCGACCCCAACTTTGACCTAATTTAATACATTAAGCCGAACCACACTCTGGATTTTCCAAGTAGACCTTGGCTATTCAGTTTCACATTGCACCTAGTGGCGAAAAGTATTGCCGTAAAACATTTTTATGACAATTACGTAAGGTGGGAGATGTCCGACCCCAATTTGGACCTAATTTAAAAAAACTAAGCCGAACCACACCCTGAATTTTTCCTCAAGAGACCTTAGCTATTCAGCTTCAATTGCACCTAGTGGCGAAAATGTATTGCCGTAAAACATTTTTATTACCATTCCTAGGGTGGGTAGGTTCCGACCCCAACTTTGGACCTAATTTAAAAAAACTAAGCCGAACCAACTGGATTTTTCCTCAAGTAGACCTTGGCTATTCAGCTAACTTGCACCATGGGAAAAATATCAGTAAAACTTTTATTACATTACCTAGGGTGGGAGGTGTCCGACCCTTATTTTTAAATACAAGGGAGGGAGGTGATCCCCCAATTGACCTAATTTAAAAAAAACTAAGCGAAC
>JAASAO010001785.1:0-31170 GCA_017311375.1 Mytilus coruscus | reverse complement strand
CGCTGCGTCAGGGCATAACAACAGGTCAGTAAAACAGTGACATGCCTTTCCGAAAGTTACAACATTTGCCAGCTTTTGTATATGCCGTATTCATATTGTATACATCAGGTATGTAAAAGATGTAATAGGACTGTGTTCAAGCCTTATATTGTGTATACATCTTAAATGGTGTCAAGCGAATTGTATTTTTATCAAATGCATAATTAGATATTTGAACCTAGTACTTTATTTTCTTTAAAAAGACGGCAAATAAATATTTTGAAATTAGCAAGTTGCCATACAGTTGAAAACAAGTTGCCATACAGTAAATTTGTCAACACGAGCAAGTTGCCGTACCCTAGACTTTATTTTTTATGGTCTATATTCTTTAAAAACCATCATTTTGACAACAGATTTCAGTAAATATGATGCCACACTATAATAATCTAAAAAAGTGTCTGGAAAAATAATGAAAAACAGTTGAATATCTTGCCAATTGGGCGACAGAGGACGATCGACCTAGAAATTTCCAGGTACTAAGTGGCAAGTTCTTGAATATAACACACAATCTTGTCTTAATTTTGTACTTATCGGCCTAATAATTTAAAGAATTATATATCAGAAAATCATTTCTTAAGCGGTACCCTCGTCAAATCAGTAGAAATGCTTTAAATTGAATGAATTCTTACCTTGTTTACTTTTTTCCATTTCTCTCCGCTTCGTTAGTACCCAATTTCCGGTGGCGATGATACACAGTGGTTATGGTAAAGATAATTAATCACCCCTTCATTTATTAGATTTTAGTTTGGTTCAAGGAAATTTATACGATATATTTGGTTTAGAGTTTGATTCAGAAGAAACACCGACATAGTTAGATAATACAATTAATTATCTAATTACTACCACAATTTGATATTAATAGTATGGTAATTTTCATTGTTATTAATAAATGTAATGTCAGTATACAGATCTAATCAATCCTAATTCGATCTTATTTTTGGGAAATATTTTTACAAATTCAAATGTGACGTCACTTTGTGTTTTTTTAGAATTTCAAATGTGACGTCACTTTGTGCGTTGCGGCTTTGGCTAACTCGGCTGTGTATTTTTATGTGTTGGATTAAGTTGTTTTATGTAATGTATCCGTTTTTATTCTGTAGTTAGTCCCCACTTCGGTTTTATCATGTATAGCTATCATATAGTCATTTTATAAAATTTACTGTTTGCAAAAGTATATATTATTCTAAATAATAAGGATGTTCTTGTCCCAGGCAGAAAACCCTGGCCGTGTTAGGCGCAACTTTTTGGAAGTTTTGGTCCTCGGTGCTCTTCAGCTTTGTACTTGTTTTGGCTTTCAAACTTTTTTCATCTGAGCGTCACTGGTTAGTCTTGTGTGCATTTATTTGTATTGTAGTCATGTCATGTAATGTTGTCATTTTAATGTTATATTTAACATTGCCATAAAAGCGGGAGGTTTGGCATGCCACAAAACCAGGTTCAACCCACCATTTTTTTCTTAAAATGTCCTGTACCAAGTCAGGAAAATGGCCATTGATATATTATAGTTCGTTTCTGTGTGTGTTACGTTTTAATGTTGTGTTTTTGTTGTGTCGTTGTTCTCCTCTTATATTTGATGTGTTTCCCTCAGTTTTAGTTTGTAACCCGGATTTGTTTTTATCTCTATCGATTTATGAGTTTCGAACAGCGGTATACTACTGTTGCCTTTATTTATGTATTTGCCTGGATCCCATGCATGTGAATGGAGCATGACTAGATCACAGTGTAGGGTATGAAAGTACTTTCAGCATCATGGTCTTTCAAAGAGTAAACCAAGGGGGATTTCTAAAAGACCAGTCTAATTCAAGATATGCCATTCATATAAGAATTATATAGAAATTAACTCCATAAGTCTAAGAAAATCTGTAAAATTGTCTGCTAAGATAAACTCTTTTAAGGATTTTCTGGTAAATTATTCATTTACTTTAATATCTAATGAAATATAATTTCAGTTACTAAATTAAAGTTGTAATTACATTAATATTGATTGATTTATATTTGATGTTTTGTAATATTCTTGGAAATTGTTTTACTTAAATGTATTCATTTTTTAGATCTGAAGAAGAAAATATAAAACGACAGGTAATTAAAGTTTACTTTACCAACCAAACATGTAAGTTCACTTCTTCAATTATTTATAATGAAATAAAATATTTTTAGAAAACTCTGCAATATTATTCAGCTACGTATTGGAACATTATTTCAGTTACCCAAGTTTTGACTAAAGATTATATTGATAGATATTTGACCTATATGTGCTTTTTGTTAATTTTTTAGGAATTATTTTACTCTATAATGTTGATGAATACTTAAATCAGATCATTGTCTCTCTTTTCGTTGAGATCTCAAGAAGTACATATTGAAGAAAATACATGTACTACAAAACACCAGATAATGTAAGTTTAGTTCATCCAAGTCTTCATTGTGAAATCAAATAAATTTTTGTACCATCTTTACAAGCTCATTAAAAATACCAAGTTTATTATGTGGTATTATATATTGATGTTTCACGTTAATAAGATTAATTGTCAACATATATTTGTTCTGTCTAAACCTGGAAACTTTTTTTTATAAACAAAGCAATAATATCTGTTCCAATTGGAACAAACATTTTATAACCTTTTTTTAGTTGGGAACAAATAAGGAACAATACTTTAATATCTGTTCCAGTGAAAATAATCATATAGAGTATGTCTTCCACTTGGAACATTTTAGCGCTAAAGAAGAACTTGAAGAAGTACAGGGAGTTAGCTCTAAAGAGGAAGTTGAAGAAGTACAATAAATCAACAAAAATTGTGATAACGATGTCACCGTAAATAAGATGCATGATTGATACCTAACACTCTTAAACTTGTATGCTACACTCCTAAATGAATGTCGTATATGTTGTTGACTGCTACAGATATATTTAACTACTAAGATCCTGCACATACAGGTAGTTCAAAAAGACAAGATGTTTGCAAAACTTTTCCACAGCCATCAAAAACATTAGTTGATTATCGTTTGGGCAAATATTCAGATACAGTCGTATTATTCCATTGAGGCAAATACGACGCTATCCATTTCGAAGTTACTTCTGTTTTATTCTTCTTTAATACTACATTCAACTCAACTATAACCATCGGTTATTATATATTGCCCGTCTACTGGATACTGGGACCAGTAAAGGAGGTACTAGATAACAAATGTACAGTTTACATTGGTCGTTTATATATGATCCAATTATCCATTTATCTACAGTACAAGAAGATTCCATCTATGAAACATTCAGTATTGAATATATGGATCCTTCCGCGAATCCTGGTGCTTTTACAACAGTAGCCGTAGACAATATTGACATCAGGAGTTCAACAACGGCTAAAGAATCGTCACATTGTACGAACATTTCCATATATCTGCACTTTTTTCTTAGTCTAACTTGGCTCATTCTTCATAACCTAATGCTTTGAAATATATGCATTTCTCTTATTTTCTTTGATACTATTATATATATTACACACCAGCACAACTGTTCGTATTATTGCTATAACTTAGTAACTAAAAGTATAAGCACTAACTAAATATAACCATGCATTTCATACTAACAGTTAGTAATAACCATGGACACGCACTCTGTCAATTGTCTAACCAGAAATACATGTATGCCAACCTAGTATAATTATTAAATTGTGTAACTCTATCCTTACATAGTATACACAAATTAACAAAATGATAACACAGATGGCTTGAAGAAGATGATAATGAAAACATTTAGTATGTCTGGGCATCATTCCACGCATGTAGAGCAAAGACAAATGGTCATCTGTCTTTATATATCAGTCCGCATTGAACAATGTTTCAAGAAGAGATCAAATCTCTCATTACGATTTGACATTCCATGAATACAATTCAGCAATGTATTAATTGTTTTCTGAGACATGTATCAATTATCACCTGTGATCAATCGGACTTCTTTTTTCTGTTGCCAAATCGGAACAGTGAATATGGGCAAATATATTTTAGCACAAAAAAGAGTAGTTTTGCTTTAGGTACTAGTATTCATATAGTAATGGCATCGTTTAATCTAATTAAAATATAGATCTCGGATTTCGTTATACTACGTTATATTACATACGAGGATCTAACAACTACCCGTATAAGGTTTCACTTCTGAAGGATTTTGCATGTGACTTTTTCAACCAATCAGAATTCTAGTTATCCAATCTGAACAGCGCACGCGGAACATATACTTGAATGAGGTTCATTGAAAGGTCTCGAGGGTATCTTTTATTTTGTATCTAGTAAGAAAAAAAATCTTGGGTAGTAGGCTATGTATTTAAATACATGTGTATTTCCTATACAATTCCCATGCTGTAGCAGATACATATATACCAAAAACCAATCCTAATCATTGACATAATAATTGATAAATAAAATTCGAACTTGATCTGTAACTTGTCATGATAACACAATACACCAATAATCAAATCAATATCTTCAAGCACGAAGAAAAAAAGTGTGGAAAACTGATTTGCCGGACTGACGGATGGACAGACAGTCAGACGGACAGAGTGCAAACCTAAAGTCTCCTTCGATTTTGACGGTAGGGGACTAATAACCAGGCATTTTAGGGGGCTAGGATGAAATTTGAAAAAATAGGCAGGACAGGATTTTTGAGTAAAAAAAGGGCAGGATGAGACACTTGCAAAAAAAAAGTCAGGATGACATTTTAGGTAAAAAAAAAAACGGCACAGGACCGAAGAGTGAAAATAAAAAGGCAGGACAGATATTACAATAAAAAATGCAGAACAAAATTTTTCATCCTAGCCCCCCTTGTGTCGGACATGTTCACCTTAAAATCATTCCATACACCAAATGTAGAGGCCTAATTGCTAGTTTGAGAAATAGACTAAACCACAACAACTAAAGATTGAACCATGAAAAAGAGGTCAAGGTTCGATGAAAACTGCTAGTCCAAAATGCACATGTACATCTAACAATTATTCTATACACCAAATATAGTTGACCTATTGCTTATAGAATCTGAGAAACAGACGACCATAATACATTTGTGAAGTGAAAATTTCACATGAGAAAAAAAAAGCATAATTTTTAATCAAGCAGTCACTGAACCATAAAAATTAGGTCAAGGACAATGGACATTTGTTGGACAGAAACTTAGTGACTACAAATATAAGGTACACAAAAA
Source organism: Mytilus coruscus (assembly GCA_017311375.1). Taxonomy (NCBI): domain Eukaryota; kingdom Metazoa; phylum Mollusca; class Bivalvia; order Mytilida; family Mytilidae; genus Mytilus; species Mytilus coruscus. Next base: position 25,946 of record JAASAO010001785.1, on the reverse strand, counting down.
TGTATCTGTGTACAAGGTATAAAACATCCAGGTCATCTATCTTCTGAAATATCAAACTTTATTCAAATAGTTTATGCTGCTGCACGATTATGCTGATTGTAATCCCTAAGTGTCACATTTTGCAACAATGGTCTCAGGTGACACAAAAACTATTTCAATCACATTTCATGTGCCTGTACCAAGTATAAACCCTGTTGTATACTTGTAGTACATGTTGCATGGCCTATAGTTTTTATTTTTTTTTATTTTTAGAATTGTGTATTAAATGCATATCACAGATCTATATAAAATAGGTGTGGTACATTTTTGTACATGTAGTGATGTACATGAATGATTATCACAGACACAATGAACAAGATATTTCTGCTGAATTTATTCACTACTTTTATAGACACATTAAAGACTAGAGCTTGACATATTGCATAGACAATTGCCTTCCTTCTATTGAAGCCTTATATATACATGTAGGTTTCATTCTAGATGTCATTTAATTATTGTTTGCTATTTCAGTTGCTGTCGGTCTATTACAAAGCAGGGTTATTATTCACATCACATTAACATATTCTTGTCCTGAATATGCATATTAATTTGCCACTGGACTGTAAGTAGCTATCCATCATCATCATCATCATCATCATCATTAACATATATATAAACGTTTCATGTATAGTATCTCTTCTTGTTCATATGTAAACTTTGACCTACTGCTTTATATACATTTTGTAGAATCTGAGAAATGGAATTAACCACAATTTGCACAAAAAATTAACCTTAATCACTGATGGGTAAAATGAGGTTGGGGTCACATGGACACCGTCTTTTGTTTGATTTTATTTTTACCTAATGTATAAACCTTAATTTTTTATTTAGATATCTGTAGACTTATAAGTTGATACAAGAGTGCACACGCTGAAATGTCTCGCCTACTATACTGACCATTGATTTTTTGTTGATAGTCCTACATATAAAGTTTTACTACAAGTATCACATTAACATTTATGATCCAAGAAAATGAGGTCAAGGTCAGATAAACCAAGGCGGAAATACATGTAAACCTTTACTACAATCATTCCATACATAGAATATAGATGACCTATTGCTTGTAGTATAAAAGAAACAGACCAAACCATGAAAATTCCATATGGACCAATGAACCATGAAAATGAAGTCAAAGTCAGATGATACCTACAAGACAGACATCCATGTACACACCTTACAATCATTCCTTACACCAAATATAGTTGACATATTGCTTAAAGTTTAAGAGAAACAGACCAAAACACAAAAACTTAACATTGAGCAATGAACCGTGAAAATTAGGTCAAGGTCAAATAAAACCTGCCAGACTGATATGTACATTGTAAAATATTTTCATACACCAAATATAGTTGACCTACTGCATACAGTATTAGAAAAACAGACCAAAACACAAAAACTAAACTATTACCACTGAACCATGAAAATGAGGTCAAGGTCAGATGACACCTGCCAGCTGGACATGTACACCTTACAATCATTACATACATGTACACCAAATATAGTAGACCTATTGCTTATAGTATCTGAGATATGGACTTGACCATGAAAACTTAACCTTATTCACTGATCCCTGAAATGAGGTCGAGGGCATATGAAAGCTGTCTGACAGGCATGAGGACCTTGCAAGGTACGCACATACCAAATATAGTTATCCAATTACTCATAATAAGAGAGAAATTAACATTACAAAAAATCTGAACTTTTTTTCAAGTAGTCACTGAACCATGAAAATGAGGTCAAAGACAATGGACATATGACAGACGGAAACTTCATATCATAAGGCATCTATATACAAAGTATGAAGCATCCAGATCTTCTACCTTCTCCAATATTAAGCTTTTAAGAAGTGAGAACGCCGCCGCATCACTATCCCTAATTACACAAAAATTAGATTATTTTTTAACCTTTGTGATAAAATGGTGATATATGTGCTCAGTTGATACAACAGTTTACAATTTTCATGCATCTTGGGACTCGCAAGTTTTAAAAATGATGAGTCCAGACTGATTATGATCAGTTCATGACTCATGGACTCGCCTTGGTGAGAACCCTGGGCTCGACAAAAAATTGAGAGACAAGTTGAACCCCGTCTGACAACACATGTAAACCTTGGATCCCATACATGTATACCAAATGTAGTTATCTTATTACTTATAATATGCCACATATTCACTTGATAAAATCACTACACCAGGTGTACACATGTAGTTTTTCAAGGAGTCGCTGAACAATGAAAATGAGAATAAGGACAATGAACAGATGACTTGACAGAAACTTCTAACCGTAAGGATTCCGTATACATTATGATTTTAAGTATGACAAATCCATGATTTCTACCCTCTGAAATATAAAACTTCATATAAATAATAAATGTTGTTGTCCGATTAGCATTTCATGTCTTGCATGTCTTGTATTCTGAAACTTTTGTCACAGACAGGACATAACTGGAGACCTTGGAGGAATTAAGCTTCCTTATACATGTTATATCATGGTGATAGATAGATATAGGAAGATGTGGTGTGAGTGCCAATGAGACAACTCTCCATCCAAATAACAATTTATAAAAGTAAACCATTATAGGTCAATGTACGGCCTTCAACACGGAGCCTTGGCTCACACCGAACAACAAGCTATAAAGGGCCCCAAAAGAACTAGTGTAAAACCATTCAAACGGTAAAACCAACGGTCTAGTCTATATAAAAAACGAGAAACGAGAAACACGTATAAATTACATAAACAAACGACAACTACTGTACATCAGATTCCTGACTTAGGACAGGTGCAAAAATTTGCAGCGGGATTAAACGTTTTAATGGTACCAAACCTTCACCCTTTTTTCTCAAACAATAGTGTAACATCACAACATAGAAAGACACACTATAAAATATCAACTGAAATAGCTTAACTCAATCAAAGGACATATTAACACCAGTGAACATACACTGAACAAATAAATTTGACCTATGATACAATGTAAATACAAAATAAATAAACTAAGGAAGAGTAATAAAAGTAACACCCCTGGTGGATCGCTATCCTTGCCGTGGTCGGGGGCTTGCGTGTCTCAGTGACCCTGAGAGCTATGCCAGCTGGAGCTTCGTCTCCTGGTAGGGTTACCCATGCTGGACAGGTCGAAGGGTAGAGGCCAGACTAGTGATCCGAACATCGTACGAGTTGCCCGATGTTTTAAATAAAATAGGCTCTCCAACCCGTTAGCCGTGGGTTGCTACCCGTGTCGGTGGTTGACGAGATCCTTGCGGATGAGGGCTGTAGCCAGACTCTTACGGTCAGAAAATACCCGGACGGACGAGACTACAGTTCAATAAGCTGCTTTGGCTCTGATATCATCTAAACGGGAGGTCGGATGGACCCGGTCCGATCAATCGGCTGGTCATGCCGAGCCCTTCAGTTAATCCTCAACAATAAGCTTTCTTGTAACAAATGTCATATACACATGTATTTAAATTAAGCTATTTATATTTCGGATAACTGACGAAGGCGATGGCTCATGGGTCAATCAAGTGGTACGCTTTCTATTTCGCTTGATGGATACGCTCTGCTTGAGTATACTAATCTTGGAACATCTGGTGCTTTCCGCAGTGGATCTTGGGTGCTAATTTTGGGAAGAGCTACATTATACTTGGAGCTCTTTTCAGCATTAGCACTTGACCCCGGCTCGCCACGGAAACACAGCATCGCCCTTGTAGGCACTCCGAGGTGGGTGGATGACAAGAATGGTGAACCTTTCTTTTCTTATGGCACATCAAAACCAACCCTCTAAATCAGCTTTAATACATAAAAAGAAAATGTGATGATACAGTGCCCTGTCGGGAAGATGACAGTTGGCCCAGATTTATTGTAATAAAAGGTACAGATGAAAACCAATTTCAAAATATCTCCCTTTGTGATTCACAAACAAATACAAAGCGTTGCTGGTACTGTTAAAAAGTTTCAAAATGAGATCAGGGAATTTGTTGGTTGAATGTTCCAACAAAACTCAATCAACAAATTTGCTTACAATGAAAACAATTACAAACTTTCCTGTTTCTGCCTCTCCTCACAACAGTTTGAACAGCTGTAAGGGATCATTCGAGACAGAAGTCAATACCTTGGTGACCTTACCGTGGAAGAAATCTGTGAGGAACTTTCCAGCCAAGGTGTAACTGATGTTGTTAGATTTCAAATAAAAAGAATGGAACTATAACCAAATTAAATACATATCTTTTGACCTTTAGAACTCCAACTCCTCCTTCATCGATTACTTTAGGTTGCTTCGGAATCAGAGTTGACAGGTTTATCCCTAACCCAATTCGTTGCTTCACTTGTCAAAAGTTTGGTCATGGAACCAAACAATGTCGTGGTACGCAGAGATGCTTCAAGTGTTCTGACGAAGGACACGAGGAACAACCTGTAGCTCTGAATCTTCTAAATGCGTAAACTGTGGTGAGTCCCATTTTTCATCATCTAGGACTGCCCTGTTTACGTTAAAGAAAAAATATTATCAAAATTAAAACAGAAAGAAACATCAGTTACCCAGAAGCTAAACAGATAGCTTCTGTTTCGAATGATCTCCTTGTTTCGAACAGACCATCGTACGCCAGCAAAGTTGTCCGCTCATTCAGTCACGAGCATACACAAACTCGCATGACCTGGCCAATTGATGCTGAGACATTTACAATGCTGCCTGTTGAAACAGAACCTAACGATAAAATATTAATTCCAAGAAAACCAACAACTTCTAAAACCAGTACTCAGTCAACACAATCTTCCTTACAGAGCTCAATGTCATCATCGGAAAAAAATGAAAAAAAGAAATCAAATAAAAAAGATACAGTTAAATCAGACAGTTGGGGCGGTGAATCTGTCTGGGATCTTCCCAGTGACATAGATGGTTCTTCCATCTCCAATAGTCCTCCTTCATCTGCATCAAATAAAACTAGTTTATCTTCTGCATCCAGTACAAAGTCTACTAAAGCCCCGTCTCCTCTTCGTTCTCCAAAACAGACGGATGTCCCAAAGAAGCCAGCAAATACATCCTCTCAGAAGTCTTCTGATTCGAGGTCGCGGGGTAGGGGTCGAGGCGGAGTAAAACCAGCTGTGTGTGGTCCTGGAGATCGACGACTCTCCTCACACAACAGATTTTCAACACTTAACGACGAATCAGAAATGGAAATCGAAAGTGTTGCGCCACCCGAAAGATCACAATCTCAGGGTGAGCGAAATAAGAATGCTGGCAAACTCGATAGCATTCGCCCGTCTATTAACAAATCATGACTAATATCATCCAATGGAATTGCCGAGGTCTTAAAATAAATCTTCTCGAGTTAACGCTTCTAGTTCAGTCTTATTTACCTATTGCATTTTGTCTTCAAGAAACTCATCTAAAAGAAAGTGACAATGTATCTTTAAAAGGATACAACATGTATAGCACATTTTCTAAGGTAGATGAACGTGCAGCAGGCGGATCATCCATTTTTGTGAAGGACAACGTCATTCATAGCACAGTCCAACTCACCACGGATCTGCAGGCAGTTGCAATTCGTTTATCATTAGATAAAACAATTACATTATGTTCTATATATATTCCACCCAATTCAATTATAGATAAAGCTAAACTCAAAACCTCACTGATCAATTACCCTCACCATTTATACTTATGGGCGACTTCAATGCCCACAATCCCTTGTGGGAAGCAAGTCTCATAATGCCAAAGGTAAGATCATTGAGGACTTTGTCTCTCAAGAAGGATTATGCATTTTAATGATGGATCTAATACTTATCTTCATCCTGGAAACGGGTCTTATTCTGCTATTGATATCACTATCTGCGATCCCTCTCTTCTTCTGGATTATTCATGGCGTGTTCATGATGATCTATGTGGAAGTGATCACTTTCCAATAGTACTTCAACATCTTTTTACTTCTGCCCAACAGAGAGTACCACGTTGGAAACTTGACAAGGCGGACTGGCCCTTGTTTGAGAATCTCTGTAAAGCAGAACTTCAGTCAAAGATGTTTGAGATTGTACAAGATCCAATTTTAACTTTTAACACAGTTTTAACGTCAATTGCTGACAGAACTATTCCTAAGACCTCGGCAAATCCAAAACATCCCAGCAAACCATGGTTTGATGACGCTTGTGATCAAGCAATAGATGACCGTAAAAAATCTGAAAGACAGTTCAATCTTGAGTAATTTCCGTATTTTTCGCGCTAAGGCACGGCGGACGTGTAGGCAAGCACGACGAACGTCTTGGAAGAAATTTGTCTCGGGGATAACTTCTCGCACTCCGATGACAAAAGTATGGAACATGATACAAAAGATCAAAGGTAAAAATTCTAAAGCCACAGTAAAACATTTAAAAAATGGCAATGATTTATTAACATCTGAAAAGGATATTGCCAACAAGCTTGGTGAAACTTTGCGAAATCTTCTTCTTCTAACAACTACAGGAAGATTTTAAAAAGTTAAAAACAAAAAGAAAAATAAAGTTGAACTTCAAATCAAAAAATGGTGAAAATTATAATAAACTCTTTTCTCTTGAAGAACTTAAAACATCTCTGTCAAAAGCCCATGATACAGCTTGTGGGCCTGATAATATTCACTACCAACTCTTAAAACACTTGCCAGATTCGCCGCTGGAAGCTCTTTTGCAGCTCATGAATAACATCTGGGAATCTGGTGATTTACCATCAATCTGGAAGCTTGCAACCGTCGTGCCTATTCCAAAACCAAGTAAAGATCACACGGATCCTATCAATTATCGACCAATTGCTCTTACCAGTTGTGTCTGTAAAACACTCGAACGGATGGTCAATGATCGCCTTGTTTGGTTCTTGGAATCAAATGGGCTATTAGCCAATATCCAGTGTGGATTCCGACATGGCCGCAGTACTCTTGATCATCTTGTCCGATTCGAATCATTTGTCCGTAATGGTTTTGCGAAAAATGAACATGTGGTGTCGGTCTTTTCGATCTTGAAAAGGCCTATGACACTACATGGAAGTATGGTATTTTGAAAGATCTTTTTGATATGGGTTTGAAAGGCAATATGCCAAATTTTATTTCTAATTTTCTCTCTAACAGACAATTTAATGTTAGAGTTAATTCAACCATGTCTGATCTGTATGATCAAGAGATGGGTGTCCTCAGGGAGTATTTTATCTGTGACATTATTTAGTCTTAAAATTAACAGTCTTGTTGAAGTTTTGAAAAGTAATATTGAAGGTTCATTGTATGTTGATGATTTTTAATATGTTACAGAGGCAAAAATATGAATAACATTGAACGACAATTACAATTATGTCTTGAAGAATTGAAAATGGGCCTCGGAAAATGGTTTTAAATTTTCCTCATCTAAAACGGTTGGGATGCATTTCTGTAACAAAAGGAAATTACATCTTGATCCAGAACTCACTTTATATGGAAACCCAATTAAAATGGTTGATGAAACCAAATTTCTAGGGTTACTTTTGATAAAAATTAACCTTTCTCCCCATATCAAAATGTTAAAATCAAGATGTTTAAAAGCATTAGATATTTTAAAAGTTGTCGGCAGTACCGATTGGGGTGCTGATCGCAACATTTTACTTAATTTATATAGATCTCTAGTTAGATCCAAACTAGATTATGGCTCTATAGTGTATGGCTCTGCACGGAAGTCCTACATACAGATTCTCGATGCTGTTCATCACCAGGGTTTGCGTCTCTGTCTTGGCGCCTTTAAAACCTCACCAGTTGAGAGTCTGTATGTAGAGGCTGATGAGCATTCACTTTTTGACAGACGTTTGAAGCTTGGACTTCAATATGCTGTCAAACTAAAAGCCTATTCAGATAATCCTGCCTACAGCTGTGTTTTTAATCCAATTTATGAAGATATTTTTGCAAAACATGAAAATAAAATTCCTCCGTTAGGTATACGTTTAAAACCACATTTAGCTACTTTTGATTTAAAATCTGTTGCTCAAGTTGAAACTTGCAAATGTCCTCCATGGGAACTTCCCAAACCAAAATGATATTTGATCTCCGTAAACACAATAAAAGTGAAACAAATCCTCTTTAATTCAGCAACACTATGCTGAAATTAAAGCCAATTATTCAGATTTTTCAACTGTCTATACTGATGGATCAAAGATGGTGACAGAGTTGCATCTGCTGCTGTCTTCAGGGACAGAGCTGCAACTCTCCGTTTGCCATCTGCTGCATCCATCTTTACTGCTGAAGCAGAAGCAATAATTTTGGCTTTGAAATTTATTGCTTCTTCAGATAGATCCAAATTTATTATATGTTCTGATTCACTTTCATGCTTACAAGCTATACAAAATACTAAAATTAAAACCCAAAAATTCTCAAAATTTTATATGTAATGAGGAATTTAAAATTCTTCTTAAAGAAATAATATTTCTATGGGTGCCGAGTCATGTTGGAATCCATGGAAACACAGCTGTAGACCTTGAGGCAAAGAATGCCCTGGGTGACACTTTATCTAACTGTGATATACCATATACCGATTTTAAATTTAATATTAGAGAATATGTTTTTAATATTTTGAAAATGAATGGAGTAAGAGAGATGGTAACAAATTACATGAAATTAAACCTAATTTAGGTAAACCTTTTAATAATTTAATGTGCAGAAAAGATCAGTGTGTTATTTCCAGATGCCGAATTGGTCATACTAGAGTGACACACGAGTATCTTTTAAAAAATGAAGAAGAACCACAATGTGTACCTTGCAACTGCAAGTATACTATTAAACATGTTTTAATTAATTGTATTGACTTTGCTGATATTCGTAAGAACCATTTCAATGTCAATAATATGTATGATTTATTTAATAATGTTCCATTTACAAATATTGTTTCATTCTTAAAAGAAATTGGAATATATTATAAAATATAAAAATGTTGTTATATTTAAAACGATTTTAATTTTTATCACATTATCTTAGTGTTGATTTTTATTTGTAAATAATCTATTTGCTTTAGTCTAGAGTTTTAGTTTATTGAAAGACCTTTTGTCTGATTTTAAAATATACCTTAAACTGTTATAATATTCGAATTAGCTCTCGCCGCGATATAGCCTTTCTGTGCTAATGCGGCGTAAAGCAAACAACAATCAATCAATCAATCAATCAATAAAAGTAACATGTTATATTGGTATGAAATGTTAAACAATTTAAGAAAAACAATATGCTCGATCAAAATATCAGCCATTTGCAATAACTTTAAACACAGGCAAATGAAAATAATTTTGTTTTAGGTATACGTGTACAGTTCCAATAGAGAAAGGAAATATTTTTACAAAATAAATAATTTTAATGTTCATAGTACGCAGTGAAAATTTATAGTAGTACCAAACACTTATCAAAGCTGGTATATAGACCAGATATAACCCTGAATAACATTAAATAACAAAACAAATAGCATTACAATTTGTATCAACAGGTCAAATAAACAAGAAAGTACGATTTGAGAGAACTCACAGTTACTGATAGCTAGTTAAAAGCCAAAACAATTAATAATAAAAAATCATGCATCAGAGACTAAAATCAACTAAAACACATCCCAGGGATTTAGTATTTTAACGTCATGGACAGTGAAAGAAGACATGACTTGTGCAATGCCAAAAATAAATGTATCGACAGACAGAAGGATAGTTAGGAGTTTAACCTCTTTATAGATCAGAATGAACGTGGGTGTGTCTTTATACATCCCGTTTGAAAAGAATACAAATTAAGTTATGTTTTAATTTGCTGATGACAAAATCGATATTAGTGCCAATGTAAACTATATTCAAAGATCTAATTACAACATTGGTAAGATAACCTTTACTAATAAGTTTGTTTAAAGGTTCGATGAGTTTACACGAATCACATAGTGATTTCCGCGCTTTAAGTACAATATTACCGTAAAATTTAGGATGTGAAATACCGTTTTTAATCCGTACAGCCAAATTTACTAATCAAATCTTTGTCTTTGTTTCTATGAAAGAACTTAGCAAAAGTTTTACGTAATTTATGGTAACGAAATCCCTGACTTAATAATTTACCAGTGATGCATTGATTACGTTCTTTAAAATCTATGACATCACTACACATACGGGCATAACAAACGAGTTGGGATAGTCAGTAAATAAAAGGTACATTTATCTGGAGGAAAATTAACAAGGAAGATACAAAAAGTGAAGGTAGTAGTATTCAGTTCCAGAACAGACATAGTTGTCAGAAAAACTATTTTTTAATTATCTGGTTTATCCGTTCAAATAAAGACAGAAGAAATCTATCTATTACTAGCTGTTCTGAACTGCATTTTATTTAATGAACGTATAGCACTGTCAACATGTACAATGTACCTGACAACAACCAAGCAACAATCTTTTAGTTCACTAGTACAACAGCTTGATCCATATGTGATCCAAAATGTGCAGAATGCTATTATGGTGGGAGGTTCATATTCACTTTATACTTCTCAACTTTGAATACTAGTATTATATCCTATATCACCTTCATTACTGGTGATCATCATGTCATGTACATGTAGAACTTATTTTTAAACTTCTATTGGAAACCAGATTGGTCAAATATGTCTTCATAACGAGTTGAAAATATGGAATGTCTTGGACTAGGTACCGTGGCTACCAAAGATTTAAAGAATGTCTGTTGATCTTAAATCTGTATTGTATATGACTGTTACATGTATAAATGAAAAAGGCTTTTATATCATTGCTTTTGTACAGACATCATTGACATTTATATTAGCAAACAATTTGCATTTCCTGGCATATCTATTTGTTTGGTGGCTGGACATTTCCAAATGCATGTTTCATGTTTTTCACATCCTTTTTAGTTTTCTGATGAAAATGCTGTTGCTTCCAGTTGATACAGATTCTATAGCTGAGCCTGTGTCTGGCCATTTCTTTATGTCTGGCATGTGTGTGAATTATTCACAGTGACTCTCAATTTCATTTCCCCAAACTTTCTGGGTCTGATTCCTTTCCATGAAGCTATATAGACCAGGGAAGAATGTCTGCTCCTGAAATATCAATTTAAATATATTTATGGAATATTCTGATTTCAAAACAATGCTGACTCCATTATAAAGCTTATTTAAGATTATTTAACATCCGTTTCAGAGAAACTAGAAATTTTTATACAATTTATATATGTGTATAAAAGGGGTTATTTGATTTAAGAGACTAACCTTTTGGACCATTTCTTCTTTCCTTTAAGTGTATTTTATTAAATTTCTTCCCTATTTCCGAAGCATGTTGACCGGAAGTAGATGGGCATGCGGCATTTTTTATTCATTAAATATTTACTGGTCAAATTAAGTCAATGCTGTTCTTGGGTTCAAAGTTAATTCGAAGATCTCGGCATTTATCTCCTAACTTACGCAATAAACTTGTTGTTTTTCACGGTGTTTGCTTCCATTGTTTCAATAAGTATAAATACTGGAGTGTTTGCTACATCTAAGAGTTGCTGCATTGAGCCGGCTTGCATCAAGCCATCCTCGACCCCTCCAGACTGCATCAGTCTACTTGGGCGAACACGTTTTTGTGTACAAACACTCCAGTGTCCTTTACCTGAAGATATGTAATTATTGTTTATATAAATGTGAGGGACCGTCTCAAGAGACATAAGTATTACTTTGCCGGCGCTAGTTTAAACAAAAAGGTCCGTTTAGGTTAAATATAATGAATTACTATTGATTTAGGGATTAGGTTAGGAGGAATTATATTCATGATTATGATTGTAGTTTACTTCCTTACAAATAAGTGTATTCAGTTTTTCATTTTGAAAATAAATCTAATGAGGCATGTAGATGCAAATCAAGGTGAATGAATGTGAAATAGCCATGGAAATAGATACCATAGCGTCAATTTCTATCATGAGCGAGGATACTTGCAAGGAATATGAGTCGAAATTCAGAATCACCCGACAAGTGCTAAACTCTGAGCATACACGGGATAGCAGATTCCTGTAATAGGAAGTGTAATCGTCAATATCAATTACAAGAAGGAAAATGCAAAATTGCCAATACTGACAGTGAAGCGTTAAAGTCCAAATGTACTTGACCGAGACTGGTTGAACAAACTCCGACTGGATTGATTCAGTCGAATAGATGCATAGATTCCAGATGAGGAAACATGATATTGATCTATATATTCTTGTGTACGGTCAAAGTTCATATTGTTAATATTGTTAATATGTTATTATTGTTTAACATCCTTTTTTGAAGAAACTAGAAAACCAAAAAGACCATGTCCATCTTGTGGTATATTAAGTCAATTAATTAAGCAGGCATATTCTAACTGAACCCCTTAAGGTCAACGATGGGGTAATGGCAACAAAGAAGCTTCAAGTAAAGGACAAAAATCAGGTCTAATGCAATTTAAAAAGGGGAGGCTATCTCCAATACAACTTGATGCTTATGAAAGTGGATGACTTTGATGTGAAGCAAATAGTTGAAGAAAGACAGGCAAGAAAACAGAGGGAAGGAGATGCTATGGAAAATAGGACTATGTGTTCCCCATGTCAGGGATATTTAGTATAAGAACACTTGAACATTCACAGAAACAAATGTACAGCAGCAGAGGGAACAACAATACACCAACTGCATTTCCACTTTCCGCTGTTAGAGAGAATGGTTATACTGAAGATTATAAGGTTGATATCTTAAGTGGCTTTTTGAATGCCAGGAGTGGAAAGTTTTGTAAAATTGATAAATACCTAAAAGATTTAGGATTTTACAGTTACAGAAGATATGCGGCAAGGATAAAACCCACAGAACAGAACAAATATAATGAAGCACATGAGAATGCTTGCATACTAGTATCTTTTCTTTTGTCTCAAAGGCGAGGCAGATAAAATTGGCATAGATATAAATGCAACATTACACATGATTAAAATGGAACATGTTACCACTTTCATGGATTCTATTCATGTTTTGGCTGCAAAGAACGATGATGTCATGAAATCTGGATTAAAGAAAAACGTTTGTCATCTTATAACAAATGTTATTAGACACATAAAATGGCAGCATTTATTGCAGGGTAAGGAAGATGAGCCGGTAAAAATTGAGGAATTTAAAACATTTTTGGTTTCTTACAGAAAGGAGATATTCGATTGAACTGGGTACAATTGCATTAAGAATAGACAGGACAACTTTAGGCGGCCACGATAAGTGTAGAGGTACAATAAGAGTATTCGTGTCTTTCGTTTTTGCTAATGGGCTTTGTCTAGATGCCTTTTTGTTTTTCTTTGTTGACATATTTGTTTGTTTTTAAAGTGATTAAGATTTTAAAACAATGTTGACTGCTGTACCCCTATTTTTGACATTTTTATCTATTATGTTTATTTTGTTTTGTTCACACATCGCTGTCAATATAATGGAATTGTATGCGACTGTCATACAAGTGAGAGGTTTAGCTAGCTATAAATTAGGTTTAATCTATCATTTTCTACATAAGATAATGCATGTACCAAGTCAGGAATATGACAGTTGTTATCCATTCGTTTGATGTGTTTGAGCTTTTGATTTTGCCATTTGATTAGGGACTTTCCGTTTTTAATTTTCCTCGGAGTTCGGTTTTTTTGTTATTTTACTTTCTAGAGATGGGGGGTTCTTTATGGAGCTACACATGGATGATAAAAGCATAGACATTTTACAAGACTATTCCCAATTTTACATACAGGTTGTAAGTGGCCTCCTTTTGCAAATCCACATCTGAAAAAGTCTATGATCTAGAGATGCAGGAAATAAGTTTACGTTGTATTCAAACATCAGAACAACAAACATATTACATATCAAAAGATAATAAAAGGTTCATAAAATAGGTTGAATATCATTGTGTTAACAGTGTGTTTTTCTTTAACACAAACTCTTGAGTCTCTCTTACTATAAGTATCTTCTTTTTCCCCCAGAAAACTGACCAGTGCAGTGGTCAGGTTAACCATCACTGTGGTCACAGTTCTGATTGTGAGAGGGATAATGAGAAGGCAGAAAGTGACAAGAAGGGCCTCTCTTCAACCCTGTTTTACTAGATACCGTGAATAAAATGTAGCTTACTATAAACGACAAAATTACTTTAAAATTACCTGTGTTCCATACCTGCACCCGCCTTTCTAATATCGGGTTCCCCCCAATACGTACAATAATACCATATTAAGAATATGAACTATAACGTATCATTATAGAATTCGTTTGCCTGCACTGTCTCAACAGGTTCATTATTAGCCATGGAGCAACAGATTATTAGTGAAAACTTACTTAATCGATGAAACAATTATAGTTCAGTTAGGTTTTCTTTGGTTGAAGTGGCAGTGAAGGAGAGATTCAAGCCACTGGAAAAATGTATTCAAAATATCATTAAGTTAGTAGTATGTCTCGGAATATACCCGACAATCTGGCAGGGGAGAAATGAAAATAATTTTGTCGTTTGTATTACAAAAGAGTTGTAAAATGGAATCTTTTAAAAATTGTGAAATGTGAAATCCCAATTGCTCCAAGGGAGACAGAAATATGGTCACTTTTTACTTCTTCGGATCGGCAGTAAGTGAAAGTGGGGCTTACGTTTTGCAGTGAGCGGTCGACAAGCACACATTCACGTTTGACAAACACACAGTGACACAATGAAACCGACACAATAACTTTTGTATTATTTTATATACTGTGGCGGTTATGGCTTAATAAATATCTTTTCAAAATACCGTCATTATCTCCCTTTCGTATACCTGTAGGTAAGATGGATAATATTTTATTTACATCTCTTTTTATTACTTATTTCGGTCTAAATACTAGATAAAACTGTATGCAACTTGTAATATTCTTTCAAAAGACATTTAAAAGTATTATTTAAGAAAACTTTGTAAGCTTTTAAGTAAATTGTACCTTAAAGTACAATTAGTTTGGAATAGTTATAATTCTAGGTGTGTAAATTGCACATTGTCGAATAAAGGTATTTATACTTTATGTTTAGACCATGAGATTCGTATGAATTTCAATTTCATTCTTAATTAACTTTTAGAAAACTTTGTGTATACAAAGTTGCTTTTCAAGTTTAGAGTTTTGATGGAGTAACTTAGTGTAAACTTTCCACTTCAATTTTGCATTTAAATTTTTGCCTTTTGTTTTAATAAAGTTGTCTTTAAAATGTAAGAAAACCAATTAGTTTAAGTTACAAATTTGTTACCACAGCGTGTTCTTCTCGTTTAATATGAAGGTCCTATTTTACCTTGCCAGTACTACCCATAGTTTATAGCCATATCCGGAAGCTTTTTACACTTGTGTTGATATTATTTGATCAGTATTATTGATAATCTTTTGACAAACTTTTGATAAACTTTTACAATTGTTGAACTACTATTTTGTACTTGTTGAATAACGATGTTTTGTTTTATATAAAGTATAAGAACTTTACAAATTCTTGAGTCTTATTGCCAGTATAATACTAGCTCAGATCCCAGCGGAACGAACTGACTGAATTACCGAAATATAGAATTGCTATCTGGGAACACCACTTGATTTCGTCCGTAGGTTAACTAGGTTGTTTGAGGTCTGTCGTCAGTTGACCTAAAGGACTTAATAGATTTGGACTTATTGTGTTTTGGTTGGTAAATTCAGATCCCTTCGTATACATCGGGGTACGGCAACATATAGCTGCCTAACCCTCCTGTTACAATACTTTGTAGACTATATCAAATGATAATTTTGATAATAGTAATCAACTATACAAGAAGTGTGATATAAACAGTATGCCATCTCAGCCAATTCTATATCTTCCTCTTAATTCCCCGTTTGACTAATTCAAAGTACAACAGTTAAATGTTTTGGAACATCGTGCGGGACAAATTTGCAATTCCAGAATTGGCAAATCTGACTTTGTTGTCTTACTAGATGACAAAAATATTTTTTGGCCAAGTGATAGATAATTAAAAAAATTAAATTTCCCCATATGTCCCAACATGTCACTGTTGTCACTGTTGTCACCACAGCTGATTAAAAGTACATTTCCCATGGGAAATTTAAAAATTCCCATGGGAATATTAGAAGTTCCGATGGGAAAATTTAAAGTTCCCATCGGAAAAAGTACTTTTCCCATGGGAATTTTAAAGTTCCCATCGGAACTTTACAGTTCCCATGGGAAAAGAAGAATACTACAAGTTCCCATGGGAATTTAACTTTTCCGATGGGAACAGTTTATCTTCCCATGGGAACAATTTTTCTTCCCATGGGAACAATTTTTCTTCCCATGGGAACGATTTTTCTTCCCATGGGAACATTTGTTTCTCCGATGGGAACAATTTTTCTTATCATTGAATCAGATATTTTACAACGGGAACATGTTTTCCTTTAGATTGTTTTTCTCCTAGATAAATGAAATTTGTTGAAAATGCAGGATTTATTTTAAATTATTGAAGTATGCGGGTTTCTACAAAATGTCAATATGCTTTCGTAGCTAAAGTTGCACTCAACATGCAACTTCCATAAAACTCTGATGTTCCATTAAAATATGAAGCAATGACAAGTAAGTTTTTAAATTAAGTTGTGCGTGTGTGTTGTAATAACAAAATATTCTTTTTTCTATTATTGAACTTATTAGAAAACAGATAAAAAAATGTTTAAAACAACTTATTTTCCAGTGCGTAGAAATACCACAAATTTTGATTATTTTTTTTTTACAAACTACAAGACCCATAAAACAAAAACACTATAACATGCTGAAATAATACAATCATGTACAATCTGTATACACGTACGTAATTAACAGGTTCTGGTTGAATGAACACGAATTTCATTCGATTACACATCAATAACAATCAATAGAGTGCGGCACGTGTCGATAAAATATTTAATAACACTGTTATTACTAAAGATATGATTATATAATTTGAAATTATTTATTTATTTATAATAGCATAGTCTACTTTTATATTTCATGTCCTTTGTGCCAATAATTTATATCTTCCCATCAAGTCCCTAGTGCGTAATATTGAGGTGGTCATTTGCGGTATTTCTACGGACATCTTTATTTCAACATTTTGATTCCTTCCGTATTATATTCTGTATAGGGCATAGGCAGTTTATGTAGATAAATAACAAGAACAGAATATAATAAATTGAAGTCATATTATTAGTCTCTGTTGAATTGTTTTAAAAACTTAACATTGACATGGATTAGTGATTTCTGTGACTGTTTTTCTTACATATACAGGTACATGTATCAGAGCTCTATACATGTACCAAATGTACAAGTTTGTTACTTTTCACGTGAGTTTTTTTTTGTGTGACTTACTTACGTTTATACCGTATTTTTGTTTTGTTTTTATTCAAACACATTTTAAGCAGTAAATGGGATTGAACACAAGTTATAACACCTCTCCTTATACAAATACAAACACAAAATACATAAAATAATGATGAAAAACAAAATAGGAATGCATGTAATACAAACTAACACAAAACCGAAAATTCAATATAATATTGTTGTAATATGGACTGGCGTGAATTGTGAAGCGTGACAAAGTGGAATTCAGAATTTTAGTTGTATGTGAAGTTCTGAATGTTTATAAATTAATGACTCAAATGGCACTTGAAACCAATTTCCGATTAACTTGGCTACTAAGCATAGAAAACACCCTAAACGAATGTGGACTTTCATTTATATGGACATATCAAACCTTTTATGATGCAAATTGGCTTAAGCGAATTGTTAAAATTACTTTAGAAGACCAGTTTACCCAAACTTGGTTCTCAAGTGTAGAAGCCTCTGCAAAAACTCTGAACTACAGGCTATTTAAGGAATCGAAAAGTATTTTGATGTTCTAAACGACAAAGATGGGTTTACATTCTGTAAATTTAGAATGGTCAACCATAAACTGCCAATAGAATGTGGAGGTGGTCTAATATCCCAAGAGAAAATCGGACTTGTCCTTTATGTGAAGATGGCGATATTGGTGATGAATACCATTATCTCCTCAAATGCAACTTTTACAACAGAAAGAAATAAATACTTAGATAAAAAATTCACAAACCATTGTGATATTCTTAAGCTCAGGGAACTTCTAAATACATCTAAACAATCTTAGCGTAGAAATGTATGCAATTTTTTTTAGAGTTATAAACGATGAAGTGGATTCTCTCAATTAACCTTCTCCTCCTCTGTCATATTTAAAGGCCTTCCATTTAATATCCACTGCACATTTTTAACATGTAAACATATTTATGTATTTCTATTGTATTGTTTATTTCCTCAACATATGTACCTTTGTAATATTGTATAATGTCTATGTTCTTCTATGTATCTTTGTATTTACAGCGGTTTATCAGAATAAAGTATATATAATCTTTGTGTAATTGTGACAGGGCAAAAGTGGACGTCTTATTAACTTATTTATAAAATTTACATTTAAATTTTAAATGAAATAAATAAATTCAATTATTTATAAAAAAAAAAAAAATGGGTAAAGAAATAAATGTCTCAATTTTATTAACATGTAACGAATTTCGTTTGAAAAGCTTTTGTGCTATAAGTTACTATTAAGTGTCAAATTTATTTTCACAAAGACGGAAATAAGACTTTTGATGAAATAATAATTAGTTTAACTATATAATGACAATTTATGACCGAGAAGTTTGTTAGCGAAAATAATCTCTATAAATAGTTCCAAACGAAGATGCACAATTTACACAAATTATCGCTATCACAGATTTCTGATATAAGATTGAACAAATTCAAAATTTCTTTACTTTGCACAGAGACATATATATGTCTCTGTTTTGCTGAAATGTATACAGGTCACCGTGTTCAGGCAGTAGAAGCTCAACTGGTATAGCATATCTTTTAAAATCAAAAACAATATTTCTCTTGCTTCTTTGTGAAATGGGCACTCGAAAAGTTATGAATACAATCTTCAACAGCATGGCTACAGCTGCATGCAGGATTTAGTGTAATATTAACACGGTGCAGATCTGCATTTAAAGAGCTTCATATATTTCTCAAGCATGAATGATATTAATTTTTCTAACACTACAACTAAAGCAGAAGGGTGACTGTTTTTATATTTCGGGAAGTCCATATGTCGGGATTTAGACTTCCATTCAATTGTAGTAGATGAGGGGGGGGGGATGCTCTGGTTATATCTAGTCTATGACACGGGGTACGACATAGTTGTTACTATTTCGCAAATCATAATTTGATTTTGACCAATAAGTCGGAGCATTAAATCGCAGAGATAATCAAGGGCAGTTTCGTTATGTAAAGAATATAACACATTGAGCTTTCTTGACTCTCTTCTGTCTACTATAGCAATTTCCGGCCTGTTTCGAAATATGTAGCTTCACGACTGACATACACGGGCAACCCAGTTACTCTTCCTTTTGCTTCCAACTTGACATGTTCTAAATTATTAGAATCTTGTTGACTACAACTATCCCGAAACACATATGCATATTCCATAATTGGTATAATAAATGTTAAGTTTATACGAGCAAGAAAACTTAGATTATTTCAATATAATGTATATTTAAATTTTTCAAGAACATTTAATCTTGTACTGTGCTTGCACAATTCATTATGTGTTCTATATGTGCCGGTATGCATTTTCCTTGGTAATACATTCTGTACATATATTCCAACTCGGATTTTCATGTGTTAAAACAATACCGAGTGATGATATTAACTTTTTTTACACTGAATAATGTTAAGATGGGTATGCATATTCAATTCATTCACCAAAAGTGTATCACTATTAACGGCGGAGAATATTTTAGTGCATAGATAGGACATTTAGCGCCAAAAAACAGTCCATTTATCGAACGAGAGAAACTATCAATGCCATTTTATTCATTTGTTGTATAATAATGAATTTTAATATAGTATCATGATAGCACAATAAAACCAAAAAATACAGCAATAAAAGTCTAAAAAGTTAAAGGGAAACTCCGCCAAAAAAAAAATGTAAATATATCATGTTCATTTTGTATAAAACAGCACAAATTCATAAGTATTAACGTTTTATTCTCCTAGATAAAATATCACCATCAAATTCAAATTCAAAATATCAATCCCCAAGGGTGACTGGGGAATAGAAGTATGGTCACCATTGGTCTTCCTCCGACCGGCGGTAAAACCCTCGTCAAAGTGGGGCGTCCGTTTGGCTGTGCGGGATGTACAAATTTGCAGCCACGTCCGGTCAGAATGGGGACGTTAAATCCGATGCCTCGTGTAAAGAGAGTGCCACGCTCTTTGCACGTTAAGAACCCTTGCAACAACTCTTTGAGGGGTCCGTAGGTGACCTGTTGCAAGGCTAAATTTCTGTCCCTATCCAATATACCTCATTTCCGTGGCAGTCTCAATCCCAGACGCCTCTATTACAGAACCTACCTATTGTATTTATTGTTAATTTGTTCTCGTCCTGAATATGCATGAAATATTTGCCACTGGACGTTAAGCAACCAACAATCAATCAATCAATCAAAATATCAATTCTCTACATTCTCTAATTTTTTTAAATAACTATGATCTGTCATTTTTAGATTTTTTTAGCTAACGTTATGAAACAAAAAAATTGTAAGGGTTCCGCGGAACCCAGTGTCTCGCCTACTTTTGCTGTTGTCTATGTAATCTTTTGATTGTAAGAAGCCTCTGTCCAAGTTTGGTAAAAATCAAGGATGGTTTATGAATCTAATAAAGGTTGTAAAAACTTTAACTGCAGATTGTATGTAATGTTAACAGGAAGAAAAACTAAGTCCATTTATAAGTAATATACGAAAAAAACAGGAAATAAATTTTTACAAAATTTACTTCTAGATACTATCTTTTGATCATAAACAAGCTGTTGTCCAAGTTTGGTAGAAATCCAGGACAGTTAAAGAAAGTTATTAAAATTTCAAAAACTTTAACCTCAGAGTGAATATTTGTGGACGCTGCCGACGACGGAATGTTCGATCGCTATGTCTCGCTTTTCCGACAAAAGTCGCAGGCTCGACAAAAATATAGGGGAATTAGTTTAGAGTGATTTCTTTTATGGATTCTCTTATAGTTTAAAGCCATAATTAAAATGCAGTTTTCCGTGTAAAATTGTTTCGAATAATCTAATTTGTTCATAACTTTTTTTATCTGGGACTTTTCAATATACAACATGACTTTTTTTTTAAATTTAATTTTTTTATTAAATTCCCCTACTTGACCATGGCTAAAAGAATTATTGCCAGAGGTACTGTGAGGTGACACTTCCGAGTATTCAAGCGATTTCCTGTCGGGCTTAAAAGTTTTATTACACGTAATGCTGGTTCACGTACCGCTTTACAGTAACTGCTGAGTTGTGTATGCGGCCGGTAATTTGGAACTTTATATTTAAAAATCAATTATCTGTTATAATATACATCATGTGTACATTTGTTTTGTATCTTGAGTCCGACAGTGATATACAATAAATTACTAAACTCATACGTGTAGCCAATTTTACTACCACTTGTTTATGAATTACATTTCTGGTGTAATGAATGATATTTAATTCAACCAAAGATATGAGGAAATAACAGTTTATGGAGATATTTTCTATCGGTCAAATTTGAAAATGTAAGTTTGTACTACTTGTCAATAATTATTGACATTTTAAAACATATAAATATTTATTTCACAAAAATGTACGCACTTGTCGATCGTTACTTTATACAGATAGAAAGATACGGAACTAAAGATAGTCACAATCAATACTATGTATTTTGAAAATAAAAACCTCCAGAACCGATCTGATTTAAATTCAGGGCCCGTATTTAAGTTAAGATTTGTTCCGAACAGACGGATTTTTCTACATGTTCTACGATAAATTAATACTACGATTGGGTATTGTTTTATGCATATCAGTCCAGATCTATATCTAACATGCTTTGCTTCGTCAAAATTATGATTGTAGAAAAATCAGATTTAAATTAAAATTAGAACGTTCTAGAACAGAAATTCGTCATCACGTTTGTTAGTTGTATTGTACATGTATAACTATAATGCGAACCTTGTGAAATAGCACGTGAAATTCCAACTAAGCGTGAATACTTTGGAAAAGCGACGGTTCTATTAATACCTATTGTCAATTTCAAGTTCTGTTTCGACATGCATTGTAATATATCACTGGACGTTAAAATTACATCATCAATTTCGTCTACGCGTCAAATATTGCTGTTGGTTTCTCTTTTTTACATATACGTGTATACACTCCAAGTTATTCCTATGTTATCTCATTTAGATTTTTAATTCAAAGTGAATTTTAAAGATGAAAGTCCAATAGGCTGACATAGTTCGATAATGCTTCGAATTAAATATAAACTGAGAATATATATATATATATAACTGCCATATTCCGAATCCCTGACATTCATTTGTGTTAAAGAAGAAAAGATAAGAATGATCGGTATCTGAGTGAATCTACGTCTCAGTCAAGCTTCATAAAGATATTCCAAATATTCAAGATTTAAAACTTTTCTTGATTTGATTTCGATTTTTGGTGTTTTAACGCCACTTTTAAGCACCGCTTTTGGGCTATTTCGTGGCGGCCAGTTTTTATTGGTGGTGGAAGCCGGAGTGCCCGGAGAAAACAACCGACCTTCGATAGGAAAACTGACAATCCTAGTCAATTAAGATTGGAGTCAAGTGCACCCGCACGAGCGGGGTTCGAACTCACAACCTCAGTGTTGACTGGCTAGTGATTACAGTAGTAAGTACTTAGACCACTCGGCCACCGAGGCCCCAAAACTTTTCTTGAATAAAAAGATGTGGGCTATGATTGCCAATGAAATAAACTATGCAGCAGAGAACAAATAAGCCCAATTAAATTTTGTGTATACTATAACAACTGATACCGTAATTCCGTTGACAGTAGTGCACGTCTGTCGTATCTGTTAACCCCCAAGGGTGACTGGGGAATAGAAGTATGGTCACCATTGGTCTTCCTCCGACCGGCAGTAAAACCCGTGCCAAAGTGGGGCGTCCGTTTGGCTGTGCGGGATGTACAAATTTGCAGCCACGTCCGGTCAGAATGGGGACGTTAAATCCGATGCCTCGTGTAAAGAGAGTGCCACGCTCTTTGCACGTTAAGAACCCTTGCAACAACTCTTTGAGGGGTCCGTAGGTGACCTGTTGCAAGGCTAAATTTCTGTCCCTATCCAATATACCCTCATTTCCTGTGGCAGTCTAAATTTCTCTGACCTTAATCCCGGAAGCCCCTATTACAGAACCTACCTATTGTATTTATTGTTAATTTGTTCTCGTCCTGAATATGCATGAAATATTTGCCACTGGACGTTAAGCAACCAACAATCAATCAATCAATCGTATCTGTTATAACAGGAAGGTGCATGGTAACCATACTACCTTACTAAGTTCAAAAGTACACAACAACCCTTTCTTTGTGCATTATACGCTCAGGAACACACACCTTACTATTTTGCATGGATTGTTAGCAAAGGCTACTTTTCAACTGTAGTCCTTAACCAAAGTGTTGTTGGGTTTTTTTTCATCTGACAAGCTAAATTTTAGATTAAGTCATCATACAAGTACAGAGGCTAGGATTTATAATCCGGTTAGTCTGGCTGACTTCGTGCAATACCCCCGCTCCGTATACATTATTTTTTACATAAATCATTTAAATTTTGATCCTTCAGTTTGCATATAAAAAAATCATATTTAAATCTTGTTTACAAATTTACATACCAGAGACGAATAGTAACGTATGGTTTAGTACAACATGCCTAAAATTTTATTTGATGTTACCGGTTGTAAATATGTAAAATGAAAGAATAACTTACTATACCAATATAGACTTTTTGTAAGCTCTGGACTTTTGAATTCAAGGAATGTATTACTGAACAAGAACAATTTAAATGTAGGACAAATTCGGCTTACAACACGAAATTTGTTCAAAAAATAGTACCAAGCATGTGACAAAATGACGGGTATTTTACAGAGGTATCGCAATTGCAGATGGATAGTTGCCGTTTGTTGTTAAACGTTCCGTGGCAAGTATTTCATGCATATTAAGGACCAAACTAAGTTAGCCGACGACAAAAGCGAAGTGGTGACAAATTCAATGTTCAAAATTTATTTCAAGTGTTATTTAGGAATTCAAATATATGTATCTATATTATAGAAAGTAAATTTTACTATTATTTAATGAACAAAATAAAAAAAAAAAAAAAAAAAAAAAAAAAAATAAAAGAAAATTAACCCGGTGAATGAAAGCTGAAATAAATGAAATGTAAAAAAAATTTATAACACAAACAACTTTAAACTTTCAAGGTTATGAAAATAATGCTGATATTTTTTCCTGGCCAGGTTTGGTTATAGTAAAAAACCACAAAAAAAGGGATTCATTGGCCCTAAAAAAAACACTTTACGAATAAAAACAAGTAAGTCTGCCAAAAAATGATTTATAGTGTGATCATAGTAAACTTAAACCAGAATGTTTATAGATGTCTCTGCTTATAACAGTCACAAATCAGTTCTAAATATTAAAATCAACGATGTACTATTTTATCAAAAGTGATCGAGATGCGCTAATTGCGTAATTCAAATTCTCTGACACTTAATTTTTTCCAAAACACGTTATAGTTAGTATCAGAGACATATAATACATGTAGTATATGTCTCTGTAAATATGTATCCTTCTCAAAGTTTTAAAGTTTTGTTTTCTTAAACACTCTAAGACCGTATCTCGTGGGTACTGCTTAAATTATCTTTCAAAAAGCGAATTTAAATTTCCATCTTTAAAACTTGTATATCAGATAAGATTGGCCACATGACAAGACATACTACAATAAACATTGGTCACGCACGACATACTCCGATGTAAGACACGTGCCGTTACAATGTCATAGCCAGTTTTACGCATCAGCGCACACAGGTTTGTCGAATAGGCCAGTTGATTGGAGGAAAGTTACCTAAAACCACGCCTACCTTAAACTAATACCCAATCAACCGCCTTTCACAGAAACACAATTCTAATTCAAACATGGATAAGATTACAGAGATCTGGTTGCGTATTCCATATTTGAAAAAAGTTTAGATTCTTTATTCAAACTTAGAAGTATAGAATATGCCCGTAATGCAAGTTTCGCAATTTTACAATAAATTTTATACAACATTTTCACCTACCTAGCAGTGCATTCATCTACCAAAACGTGCGCACCAATCAGATAATATATTACAAAAATTTCTGGTGCCTGCGGTGCGATTGGTCAATGGTTTCATGTGACTAAAGGATGCTAGATGCTGACCCACAACATTCGCCATCTTGCTGAATTTATTTAGATCCAAACCAAAATTTTTGTTCGCCTCAATTTTCATTGTTTTCAGTCGAAACAAAAAAGACATGAATTCCGATTCAAGAGTAAGTGGTTCAAATTGAAGATTCCATTCTGTTTTTAAATATCTATAGCACGTGCATCTCATTTTCAGTAAGATCGCCAGGCAATGAAAATTATATCGGATTGTGTCAATATTCAGCAGAACTAAACAGAAGCCAATATTTGCAGTTTAAATGTCATAGATTGATTAATAGAGCTTTGAAAGCTCAATATTTTCATTCATCAATTAGTTAATTGCGGTGTCGGTGACATATATACACATGGTGACGTCATTGGTGGAAAAAAAGGGGGGATTGGGCTTGTAGAATCAAATTGCCATTAAAATTTTCCATTTTCATTATATAATTAGCAGGTTAGATTTTTCTTTCTTACCAAATCTGCCTGTACAATGTTAGGGAACGACCATTTAACTTCCAGGAGTGGGGGTTATGTTATGTTTTTTTTTTTCTAAAATATTCGTTCTGATCTCCAATTTGATGAAAAAAAATATTCTGTTCAAGCAGATGACAAAAAAATAATCTAATTGATCGTGTCGAACAACTAAATAA
>JAASAO010000224.1:0-30125 GCA_017311375.1 Mytilus coruscus | reverse complement strand
TCATGAATATCCATCAAATAGTGGATTATACCTCAATTCAGGCATAATCCACATTTTCACAAAACGCAGCACAGGAAGTCAGAAGCAATTACATTTTAGCAATGAGAACTCATCAAAGCATAAGCTGGTATTTGCAAAAGATGCTCGAATATCTCTTTAACAAATATTGTGATACAAACTGCATTATACCTCAATTGGTCTATCACAGTGTATATCAAAACCAATTAAAGGTTATTCTTGACCTGTTGGTCGGTTACTGTTCCTATCACATATGTTCGCCAAGCCGTTCTCCTTTTCTTTTCAAAAGTTTTGTCCAGGACAAAACCTTTTCATCATTTGACTAAAATTAATGATATTTTGGCATTAAGGTGTGTATTAACACACCACAATTTGTGGCATTACACCATGACCTCTATGTGACCCTGACCTTTGACATTAAGGTAACAAAATAGATCTTTGGGACATTTTGTGTCCAAAATATTGAAATGAGTGCAACACAGGAAGACTTACTATTGAAGATGACCTTTGAAATTGACCCTTGATGTAAAACTCAAATAATTTTTTATATAGGTCATCCCAAAATCATACATATATATATATATATATATATATTATTGCTTAGCATGGCAAGACTTTTCAATGAAACTATTGATTTTCCTGGGTCATCCCTTTCTCGTCATGATAATTCATAAAATAAATCAGTTTCTCTATTAATTTTTAACCTACATTGACAAGGCACTTTTCGCAATGCATTATTCCTATAAATGTGAAAATTCAGAATTTTAGGAAAATTAAAAGATATTGAAAAAGGTCAGTGGTTTAAACATCTTAAGAGTCATTCTCTGTAAGCATCAAAGGATATGGAATATTGATGGCCACTCATACTCTCAGAATTATGTCATATTTGCATTATATGTTGGACTTAACCTAATAAAAATAAAAATAAATTAAATTTAAACAAAATATATGATGTTGCCATGGTAACATACAGTCATAAATTTTGCCACCTGAACTTGCTTGAAATTGACAAAATGGCAAAACTTGTATTTTTGTGATGTAATAATAATATTTTATTGATCTTTAATATCAATAAACTGTTTGCACATGAAAAGTATAAGGTAAGATCTACCAAAACCTAAAAACAATATTAAATTTAGAAAGTGGAAAATATGTAATTATTGAGACTATATTGGAGGTTTTAGAAATCTTTATGGACCTCCAAAATCCTAAAATAGTACATTTCAAATTTTAAAAATCAATTTTCGCGATTTTTCCAGCAAATTTTGTTTTATCCAGATTATATCAAGACATCCAACAATCATATGGTAAAAATTAGAATGAGTAAATTTACTGAATTTTTTTATAAAAATTTGAAAAACTAGATTTTTCATCAAATTTGAGATTTTAAGTTTTACACCCTATTGCTTGTCTTTACTTACAGTAGTGAATTTCATGTATATTAATATTAATTGTGAAACAAATGGAATATACAACATCATGTTTGTTTTAATGAATGGAAAGAAAATAGAAAATATCATTTCAAGGTCATTATTTTTGTTCAAGGTCATATAAGGCCGAGAACACAGTTATTTCGTAGTGCATTTCTTTTAGACAATAAATGAAAATTAAAAATCCCACCTGCGCTTTCTCAATAATATTTTTACAGTGTGTTGTACTCCTTTTGGGACAAATTATATCAAAATTAAAGAAAACTTCATTAGCTCTAACTCAAAATATGGAAAATTTTATGTTAAGGGGGATCTTTTGACACCTTCCGAAATGCTAATTTTAACCTTTTCAGCTGGACCAAATCACTACTTAACTTTAAAATTCATGACCCGATTTTTTACAGTGTAAATTCATCCTCCTACTTGCTATTTGAGGCATAAAACATGAAGAAATAAATTTGGAAGGGCTTTAAAAAATTTGCAAGTAAGACACTGTCCACACTAGGGACTAACGAAAATCAAAGGACGATAACTGTGTTCCCGAACATTTTAAAGTATAAAACTTCATATATTGATTTTTGTTTATCTATGCTACATGAAAAATTATTTTCCATTTTTGGATGAAACATAATTTCTTAAAATTAAAATAGCCATTAACTGAAAACCTTTTTATATATAAATGTTTGCGTGGATATCTTATGACTTGTTTAGTTTGGGATAAGTAAAACAACGTTCGTTCAAAGCTTGCAGCTGCTAATAGATAGATCATATTTAGTGAACATGTA
This sequence comes from Mytilus coruscus, assembly GCA_017311375.1. Classification (NCBI taxonomy): domain Eukaryota; kingdom Metazoa; phylum Mollusca; class Bivalvia; order Mytilida; family Mytilidae; genus Mytilus; species Mytilus coruscus. Next base: position 27,892 of record JAASAO010000224.1, on the reverse strand, counting down.
TCTCATTAAGGGAATTATCATGCTAACATCATACATGTATGTGTTGGTTTGTGTGTAATGAATCAACATACATGTATATTTTAAAAAAATCTAAAGGTTCCAATGAGTCTAAATTACTAACCAGGATTTTAGCCTCAATAGTTTGTCATCAAAACTAACGAAATAACACACAGAACAAATGTTCAAGGTTGCTACTTTTGGTTCTAACTGTAGTTATAATGCAATACACCCTCTTAACATATTGGAACTCTTAAGACTCTTGGAGCCATATTGGTCTTTAATGAATAAGGACAAACATATGCTTTTTTGTTATTTAATGTTTACTTTTTCAGGGTTATATCTGGTCTATATACCAGCTTTGATAAGTGTTTGGTATTACTATATATTTTCACTTCTTCGTACTTTAAACATCAAAATTATTTATTTTGTAAAATATTTCCTTTCTCCATTTGAACTGTACACGTATACCTAACAACAAAATTATTTTCATTTACCTGTGTTAAAAGTAATTGCAAATGGCTGATATTTTTGTTCAAGCATATTATTTTTCTTAAATTGTTTAACATTTCACAGCGGTATAACATGTTACTTTAATAATTATTCTTCCTTAGTTTATTTATTTTGTATTTACATTGTATCATAGATCAAATTTATTTGTTCAGTGTATGTTCAGTGGTGTTAATATGTCTTTTGATTGAATTAAGCCATTTCAATTGATATTTTATAGTGTGTCTTTCTATGTTGTGATGTTACACTATTTTTTCAGATAAGGGTGAAGGTTTGGTACCATTAAAACGTTTAAACCCGCTGCAATTGTTTGCACCTGTCCTAAGTCAGGAATCTGATGTTCAGTAGTTGTAGTTTGTTGATGTGGTTCATAAGTGTTTCTCGTTCTCGTTTTTCTATAGATTAGACCGTTGGTTTTCCCGTTTGAATGGTTTTACACTAGTAATTTTGGGGCCCTTTATAGCTTGTTGTTTGGTGTGAGCCAAGGCTCCTTGTTGAAGACCGTACTTTGACCTATAATGGTTTACTTTTATAAATTTTCACTTGGATGGAGAGTTGTCTCATTGGCACTCATACCACATCTTCTTATATCTAATAACGACACTTCTTAAGTACCTGTTCGGATACATTCTATACGGTCGGTTTATCAATCCATTTAAAAGCCCTTGAAAAGAAAAACAAACTGTAATTTTCAATAGTGATTCAGTGTACAATTTTACCTTCCAATGTGGACATTCCTCCTTAAGATAAAATACACAAAGTTTGGATTCAATTAATTTAGCCGTTCTTATCATTGTTTTATACGACCTCGGTTTTCATCATCGTCCGAAGATATTTGGTTTCAGACAATATCTTGATAAGTGTATGGAATAATATGGATCTCTATGAAATTGCATCACAAGGTTCCGTATCACAAAAGGAAGGATGGGATCGATTTTGGGGGTTAATGTCCTTACTGTTTAGGAATTAAGGGCCAAAAACAAGCACTTCTTTTGTGTCAGTACAATAACTTATGTATAAGTGTATGGATCTTTATGAAATTGTAGTACAAGGTTTCATACCTCAAAAGGAAGGTTGGGATTATTTTAGGGTTGTGGCCCTAACTGTTTAAGAATTAGGTACCAAAAAACTCCCAAGGATTTCCTTGCTTCCAGATTAAAACTTGCGTATAAGTCTATGGATCTCCTCGAAATGGTTGGTATTGATTTTATGGGTTATAGCCCTCACCTTTTAGGAAAAGGGAAAAACAATACTTTTCTAATATTTTGTAAAATTGCTATTTCTTGACCAATTTCAATGAGGGTTAATTCAAAGTTTTGAATTCTTTGTGTATAATATGCTGAATCTCACCGTGTATTTAGATTTTGGATTTTGGGCCCTGTTTTAAATTGGTCAGCATTGTTCACCAAAGTGTTCAAAATGAAAGTTTGTTTGATTTGATCAAAATTGAAATATTAGGCTTCTTTGATATGCTGAATCAAACTGTGTTATTTTATTTTTTATTTTGGGCCCTGTTTTCAAATTGGTCCACATCAGGGTCCAAATGGTCAAATATTAAACCAAGTTTGAGTTTAACAAAACTGAATTCTTTGGGTTCTTTCATATGGTGAATCCTAACATGTATCTAGAATATTGATTTTGAGTCCAATTTTCCAGTTGGTTTAAATCAGGGTCCAAAATTAAACTTTGATTGATTTCAACAAAATTGAATATATGGGGTTCTTTGCAGAGCATATTATTCTGTTTTGTTCAATCAATTATATATATCAAAAGGCTTGGACAGCCTTCATGCTTGTTTACGAAATCACCCTTAAGTTCTACAAGCTCAGAAAAGGTCCATGTAAGGAGCATCTCTGCCAAGTTTCCGATGATTTCATTTTGTGGATCCAAGCCAAAGGTCAACATGTGAGTCATGACAGACTCAAGTGATGTCAAATGATTATATAAGAGATAATAAATGATATCAGTTGTACAAGTTTACATTGGGGAAATAATAACTGATTTTTATACGACCGCAAAATTTTTTTTGGGTTCGTATAATGCTATGATGTTGTCGTCGGCGTCGTCGTCTGCGTCGTCGTCGTCGTCCGAAGACACATTTGGTTTCCGGACAATAACTTTAGTTAAAGTGAATGGATCTCTATGAAATTTTACAAGAAGGTTCAATACCACAAAAGAAAGGTTGGGATTGATTTTGGGGGTTATGGTACCAACAGTTTAGGAATAAGGGGCCAAAAGGGCCATAAACAAGCATTTGAACAGTTTCGGACAATAACCTGTGTGTAAGTGTATGGATTTTTTCTGAAATTGTACCAAAAGGTTCCATATCACAAAGGGAAGGCTGGGATTGAGTATGGGGGTAATTGCCTTAAACATGCAGGAATTAGGGGCAAAAGGGCCCAAAACAAGCATTTTCTAGGTTCCATACAATAACTTGTGTTAAAGTGTATGGATCTCTCTAAATTGTATTACAAGGTTCCATACCACAAAAGGAATGCTGGGATTGAGTTTGGGATAATTACTCTAAGGGGAATTTTATTTTCCAATTTTTGGGGTTCATATTTTTTTCAAAATTTTGAAATTTCAATTTTTTTAAAGTTTCAAGAAGAAATCTTCAATTGCACAGTATTGCGCAATAGATCTTTGACCACATTTATTTTGTGTCAGAAACCTATATCATATCAAAAATTTGATCACAACCCAAATTCAGACAGTATCAAGCTTGAATATTGTGTCCCAACTTGTCCCAACTGTTCAGGGTTCTACCTCTGCGGTCGTATCAGGCTGCGCTCAGCGAAGCATTTTATTTTTATATTTTAGACCATTCTTAAACTTTTCTTTATTTTTAAGCCCATTATTCTCCATTCTTTATACTTAAACAGCCCATTATTCTCTATTCTTTATCTTTTTTTTTTTTTGGCCTATTTATTTGTACCCGTTATTTATTTTTTAGCCTTTATTCCATGTATTCTGCACCTTTTGCCAATTACTTGTTTAATCAAAGCCTTGTCTTATTTAAGTATGTTTCACTTAAACTTTGACCCGTGTCCTGACCTTTTCATCAGGTGTTGTCTGACTATAGTATAGGGTTATAATTTTTCGCTGTTTTTTCGAGATAGAGTGTTTTGGCCAAAATTGTCAGACATGATTTTTCTTGGACAAGGAAAAAGGCCTAGTTTCATCAGAAAAGGTAACCAAATTGCTCTCAAGTTGTTAAAAACCAGTAACATAGGGTAACATATATGTCAAAATATTCTGAAATTTCTTACTTCCTGTTTGCATTATGCCATATTATGTTGATATTCAACTACATGTATATCCTAAAGAGCTCAAAAAAGGAACTTGCTAAAACAAGAAAGATAAATTATGCTTATATATGTATTTTTTTTTGCAGTTTCTATGGTGAAACTTAAATCCAAGTATTATTCTCGTACAAATTACATTTCTAATGTCAAATATCATATATATCAATTAGCTATCAAATCTTTAAATAAAGTTGATTGAGAAATAGAAATTTTGAAGAAATAGCAGTATCTGGCCTTTTAACCCTTACCATGCAGGGCCGGCCGTAATATTACTGCCTCTACCCAAAATACAATTTTTGGGGTTCCAATGGCTCTCTATACTTTTAGAGGTCAACTGTATGACATTAATTTCGAAGGTTATGCATGTTCCTTCTATCTTAGGCTATTCATTGTCATGTCTCTCATGTTTAATGGTTGTTTTGAGGTCAAATACGAACTTCGAAAATTGAAATCCGATAAAACGTGGGGTTTTTAAAGGGGTGGGCTTCTCTTCGATGTCTGACACACGCATTTCAGAAGCCTAAAACTTCCAAAAAAGTGTAAACCCACTAACAATTAACAATTGATTGTGTTTATTATTGAAATACGCCTATGGAACGACTTCTTTCGGTTGCAGGCCCAGTTGCAGTAAAACAAATCAGGAAATTCCGGATTTTGTGCAAATGCCCTTCTTTAGACTGATGTATCAAGATAAGTTTTACTTCAATTTTCATTTTAAGCACTGTTGTGTTAACTGTGGTCCACACTACATGCAGACTACAGTTGGATACATCTATCAGCATCTACTGGTCTTCCAATTCAAGAAATAGGACGAACAATTGTCAAAATTGACACTTTTGCACCTGATAACCAACTTTGGGGCAAATTCCAGCCAACCCAACCCCAACTCCTCACCCCAATTACCCCACCCGCGATCTTCTTACTTAGATTTATTTGAATTAATATGCATCAGCAGCAGGGTGTAGCTCATTTGCATATAATTTGCATTAATTGGCAAATTAACAAAATTAAGCATTTTCTGAAAACAATTCACCATGGCAACGGTTAAAGGGTTTAAATTTCGCATACAAATTTACTCATTCCAATTTTTTCCTAAAGTTAGCCCAGATACTAAGGTTTAAGATGTGCATACTCACAAGGGTATGTAAATTGCGTTATTCCGTAAAACTCCTCAAAAACCCTTAATTTTACAAATTTGACTTTCTTGCAAAATCATTGTTTTCGTTCATTTCAGACGACTGTTTTCAATATTCAGGTGACAGATAAATTAATACCCTAATATATCATTTGAAAGGTAAATATATGGACATTTCAACAATACATATTTTTTTTAATATATTTGACTATGTTTCGGTTCAGGCTGGGTATAAAAGTACGTTATTTTGCAATTTTCTTTAAATTTGCCAAGTTTATTTATGGCAAATTTTGATGTAGTTGCTATGGCAACCAATGACACAACTTTAAAGAAATTGACATAATTTTTAAAGTTTCATGGTATTGTCAACAAAATTACATAATATGAACGAAATCTGGTGATAGCCATGGCCAACTGATTTTGATGCTTACAGAGAATGTCTCTTAAAATGGTTAAATAGTAGTAATATAAAATGCTTTCCTATTGAAAGAATAAAGTTGTTGGCAGTCACCGTCATAATTTAACATAGGTTTAAACTTTTCACCCTGAGGGACATGTCTCAACTCATATCATTAATTGTTCAATATTTTGAAAACTTCATATTCTGGTCCTAATTCATATACAATTTAACTGTCGTGAAAAGACCTTTACAGTTCACCATAGGTTTTTTTTCCATGGGGACGTGCGCCACTGTTGTTTTACTTAATATTTTATTTTCATATGAAGTTTCTATACTTGTCAATTGTCTTACTTAAGCATTATCATGCTTGTTCCTTGCCTGGCGACCAGTTAGTTCTAGTTGTGGTTAGGCACCAAAAGAAACAGCAATTAAGATAAATTCAACACCTATTAACCAAACATAATTTACAAATTAAAAAATAGAACTGGAGGAATATAGTCCCTCCACTTTTCATGCAACTAGCAAGACAAATATTCCCAGCACTATTCATCAGGCTAGCTGGACAAATAGTTTCAGCAATATTCTTGTGGCTATAGCCAGACAAATAGCCCCAACACTATTCTTCTGGCTAGCCGGACAAATAGCCCCAGCTCTTTTCTTCCGGCTAGCCGGACAAATAGCCCCAGCACTATTCTTCCGGCTAGCCGGACAAATAGCAACTGCCATAATCTTAATCTGGGAACTTATCATATTATGAAGGCTGGAGATGATAGCTAATACAGGGTTCATGAATTCCACCAAATAGATAGCAAGCCCTCCTCTTTTCTACTCTTCGAAGCCAATTCTCCAAAGGTACACGTACCATATATTTATTTAAATGGTTCTCACCGACAAAATTGTGAATGCCATAGGTGAACAAGATTTTAAACTAGTTAAATGCATTCTCAGAAAAGTAATCAATTTTAAAGTGTAATGTCCAAAAGAAATACCTAATAAATTTGTTAATTTTAAATAGTTTTCTGATCAAAGAATTTGTAAATACTATTGATGAAAACCCATCTAGAGGTCACAGATTCGGATAAACAGAAACTCAATGATTGTTATGTTTTGCGATTTTCAAAGGAAAGAAGTGATTGATTGATTATCGTATGCTTTAAATACAGTCACTATGGCAAATATGTCACGCAAAAAGAATGAAAAAAAATGCATTGAATAGATTGTCGATCGGGATGATGAAGGAAATTATTTTGCATTGCCATTGGAAAATGAGGGCATGTTAGAAACATTAGGGGAAAGATTCTTTGCTAGTAACAAGCCACCGAGGGCCCTTGAAGATATATTAAAGGATACTTAAACGCATATAGAAAAGGCCAATTTTATTTCACGAAACAACATACTTAAAGTCCAAAATCCGTCATTTTTACACTTTTAAATATTTGCAATTGGTTAATTACTCGAATTTTTGTCCCATTTAAGGTTTTTCTGGTCAAGCGTAAAAGGCAAAATACAAACAAATATTGAAAGAAAAAAACAAAATTTAACGTCAGTCATTCGTGATAGAAAAATCTCATTGTCAAAATTGAGGGTACAGATATTTTGATGAGCAAATCGGACAAGGGCAGTTCAGTAGTATTATACAAGATTGGATAATCAGTGGCTGATCCAGAACTTTTATAAGACTTATAAGGAGGGACCACTAACTGACATAAGAGGCGACCCGCTCCAGTCATGCTTAAGTGATTCCTATGTGATCAACCAAATTTTTCCCACAAAAGCCGCCTTTGGTAATGTGTAAAGTAATATACAGCCGGTGATGATCATAGTTTGTCATTTCATATGTTTTAAATTGTAGGACCGTCTATGCATGGTGTCTGGACAGGAGTTTTGCACAAGAACATGGGGTCAGGAAACATCCCCAATAACACATTTGCTTTTTCCATTTCATTTTTTTCTTTGTTTATTTTTTAAGTATCTTTAAAAAAAAACAATACAAAACTATTATTATGTAATTTGTGTTTAATGATTCTCTATTTTTGGGGTTCCTAAAACCTGTTAATACTATATTAATCATGTATATCTATATGAATATTATTTATTCTTAATTTATATTTCTAAATCAAATTGATTTTTTTGTTGCTTTCTCTCATTAAAATTAATTAAAGAAAATTGTCGGTTTATTTATTTTAATTCTTTTATCGATTAATATTTAACATATATAAAAGATCTTAACATTTCATCGATGTACAATGTATGCAGTATATAATAATTGAGCAATTTTTAATTTTGCGGTATTTCAAGTTGAGTTCCGAAAATTTTCGTTCGGATGCACACGCATGCAAGCGCATCTCCATTCGATATCCATGATTTTTGAAAATTATCGCACCAGACTCAGAAACAAATAGTGAACAACTACGTAATTTAAAGAATATATAGACAAGAGAAGACTTATCTACTGATCTATATAAACCTCTTGAAATTTAGCGTAAGTATATTTTACAGTTAGATTAACGAAGATTCATAAGATATGCAAACACAAATGATTAAATTATTTATCTGTTTACGTGCACAGAAATTATGACAAAGTCTAATCTTACTAAATCTCATTCATTTTTGTGTCAAAACAGTTTAATAATTCGTTTGTATGCATCCTCCAATTAGCGAACTAACATAAAAATATCTAGGCATGTACAGAATCAGTAATATCAGAAAAAGGGAGGGGTCACCGAATACTAGTCAATTCGTTTAATTTTGTTGAGCGCTTTCTAAGAACATATATTCAAAACGTTCTTTTTTCATAGGCTTGACTGATTAATAATAATGTTTTGTTGATTTGTAATACATGCAAAGGTATCGTATAGGTGTCATCAGACACATATATATAATGTGTACTGGTACATGTAACTACATGACTTTTGTATAAATTATAATACAGCTCGATCTGGTTTCAATATCACATACATAAATTAGAATCTAGAATTAAAGAACTCGAGAGATCAAATGAGATACTACGAAAAGAAGTACAATAAATACATAGACCGGAAACTAATAACCCATCTAGAGTACACACTAACCAAGACTATCAGCATGTTAGAAGTACCCAAAAGGATAACAACCACCTATTAAACAGCCTGCAAGACAGGGTTTCCAACTTTATATTGCGCCAAATAGATACGCAACTATCCAAGATGGAAGACAACTTTAACTTTGAAAATGAAAACTTGATAAAACACCGTCTAAGACGGCACAGACACCATCATCAGGTCAAGTCAAAATGTAGCTATACCACAGCAATATAAATCGAAACCATCTGTTCAACAAGATTCAGGTATGAACTCTGAGGAATACACCACTCCTCACTATCTAGAAATGACCATCTATCACAATATACTGGCTCTATTAATAGTACAAGACCTGAAATATTCCATAAAATTGGACAACCTGTATACTACCAACCACAACCGAACAATAGTCATCCGCTAAAGAAACCTAAGGTGGATATGACATCCAAAATAAACACCTCAGTCAAGAATTAAAATATACAGCGTCAATTTGCTCAAACCATGGCCAACTCTAATGAAAGTCTGAATTATTCTCATAGTCCAATCCATCAAAACTTAACAACGACAGCTACCAATTCTTTTTTAAAATGAGTCACAAGTTAAACAAACTGGTTTAACATCAATACACCGAGAAAGTAGCATAGATTGCAACAACAACAGTAAAGATACTTTAAATATTCTATCGTTTAACTGTAAAAACATTAAAACTACTGGTCAATTCTTTCAGGAAATACAAAAATCCGCGGATATTATATTAATTCAAGAACACTGGTTATTTCATTTTGAACTAGAACTATTAAAAGAACTACATCCTAAAATAGTAGGTGTCGGAAAAGCTGTAGACTCTAGTGACCCAATAGCGGCCTCGCATATGCCTCGTGGATATGGTGGTGTAGCAGTACTTTGGCAAAAATCAATAGACCGTTTTATTAATCCGTTGCCTGACGGATCAAGTAGGTTACAATGTATCGAATTAGTGATAGATAAACCGCAGATAATTATTTCAGTATACCTTCCTACAAAATCCTCAAATGATAGCTATGACATATTTTTGGACTGTTTAGACCAGCTTTACGAAATTATACAAAAGTATGGTGGAACCCATGAGATTATAATCGGAGGAGACCTCTATACAATCCCTCCAATAACAGCAGACGTAAACAAAAACTCAATGAATTAATGGTGGAATGTAAACTAAAAACTAACTCTAAAGGCCTCACATTTATAAATGTAAATGGTATAGATACATCTGAAATTGACTACTTTTTATATACTGATCCGAAGTGTGAACCATCAAAAAGACTGATTGATCTATCATCTAATGTATCGGACCATCATCCTATATCACTGAGAATTAAATGCAACATAGCACGAGAACAACAATCAAGGAATTCTGTAAAACAAAAACATAAAGTTAAATGGAATAAAGTAGACAAATCTAGATATGAAGAGACTATAAATAGAGAGATTGGAGATTATATAGAAATGTTAAACTTTGATAGGATTGATATAGAATTGATCACCCTTCAGTCAATGGACCTCTTATCTAACACTGCGAAACAGCTTGACCAGCAGAAAACGTATGGCAAAAATAAATTAAAACTCAATGTGTGGAACAAAGAAATTTCGGAATCCTTAGAAGCAAACAAACTGGCGTATACAAACTTGAAATCAGCTGGTAGACCTTCAAATATAGAAAATTTACTTTAAAAGAAAAGAAACTCACTCGTAAATCTTTCAGGACAGCCATTAGAAATGAAGAAATTAGAAGGAAGCATAATGAAAGAAATGACATCATTAATTACAATCAGAATGACAAACAGAAATTTTACAAACTAATACGCAAACAAAGACAAAATGGGAACACATTCATAAATGACCTACATGTTGAAAATGAAGTATTTGAGAGAGATAATATAATAAATGGCTGGAACCAACACTTCAGCAAACTGGCAGTTCCTTCAGAACACCCTGACTTTAACTATCAACATCTAGCACTATGCGAACTGGATTAAATCTCTATAAAAAGGATAAGTGAACATTATGTTACCAAACATGTAGATTTAGACACTATTAAGAAAGCTATCAAATCAATCAATAGAGGAAAAGCTGAAGATATATTTGAAATATCTATTGAAAATTTCTTATTTGCTGGTCAACAAGTTAAAATATTTTTGCAGAAATTGATTAATCGAATGTTCCAGACATCATCAAAACCGGTTTATTGTCACCATTATTTGAGCACAAGGGGGACAAAACGATGCAAAATATTATCGTGGAATTACAGTTCTTCCCATACTACTGAAGATCATTGAATTCATCTTACGAATAGACTTAAGATCGGGTTCTCTAAAACTACAATCTATCCTTCAAAAAGGTTTTACGGCAAATACTTCACCATTGAATGCTGCTATTATTTTAGAAGAAGTATATATAGAATATGGACAAAAATTACCATTTTATATAGTACTATTGGATGCAAAGTAAGCTTTCGATGTAGTCGTACTAAAAATGCTGCTAAGAAAAGTATATATATATCAGGCACTGATCCATCATCATGGCTCCTTATTGACGAAATTCATAAGAACACAGAATCTTGCATAAAATGGTCAACTGAAATATCTGAAAAATTTCCAGTCCTACAAGCAGTAAAACAAGGCGGACTATTGAGCGCTGATCTATATAAGGTATATATCGAAGATCTACTTAATACATTTGAAAATACTACATCTGGATGTGAGATAGGCGAAACACTGATTAATGCAGTAGCATCCTGTCTGGCATCCTACCTATAGAAGCTCAAATTGATCAGAAATCATTAAATCTATTTAACAACATTTGTAACCAAAATGAGGAAAATTTGGAAAAGAAAATAGCAAGAAGGCAACTAATCGCAAAAAATGAAGATAGTAAAAGCTGGTTCATAGCGATGAAGAGTATTACTCAAATACGATTTACAATCACCAATCCTACTACTGAATGATCCACCAACAAAACATTCATGGATAAATCCGTCCGTATAGCAATCGATCGCTACTGGAAAAATGTATTAATACAAAAAAGTTGTACTTATAAATCTTTGAACTACCTTGGAACATCGAACTTTTCACCAGGAAATTGTCATACTTTATTATCCATTGGTAATACAAGTGATCCAACTAGAGAGGCTATCCGAATATCTGTGAAATTAAAGGTTATTACTGATAGGTACATTTTACAATCTCATAGATCAAGATATAACCTAAACGAAACACCTATCTGTAAACTATGTGGTATAGATATCGAAGATCGTTCTCACTTTTTACTTAAATGTAAAATACTTCAATGCATTAGAGAAAGATATCTCAACCAAATCGACGAATTTATTTCCGATTTCTTAAACTTCAGAATAAGGGACATACCAACTGATGACCAAATACAAATTATCTTGGATTGCACCGTGCTACTTTCCCGGTATACAAATGATATTCACTTATTCCAAAGAATAGAAGATATTTCAAGACAGTTGATATATGCTCTTCATGTTGTTAGGTATAGAACGCTAGACATCAAGAAGAGATAACTGTATTACTATAACAGAGAAATAAGTATATTGCTAGTGTGCCATGAACATTTAATACTAATTTAACCCTGATGACTCTAGTGTATATATGGTGTATATATGGTGTATATATATGGTGATGGTTTTATTATGGTGACGGATTTACTATACATATAGATGACAGAATACTACTCATTGGAGGTTGTCCCGACGTGGACGGAAGAAGATTACCAGAAGAAGGTGTTTCTGACACACATAGAAATAGTCGATCTGCTGTAAAAACACTGTTTTGGTCTTTTGATATTTTCGTAAAATATCAGTCATCATCTTTGTCAGTTTCATCTGTATCAACATAACGGTTATTGCAAAAAAAAACGCATATCAAGTTTGAATTCATGCTTTGACTTGTTATTGATGCAAACTGGGACATTTGTTTCAAATGGACATGGTGTTTTCTATGTCTTTAAATATTTCTTTTGTTATTGGCAGAATTAGATAACATTTCCAGCTTTAAATTTCAATATATCAGATTTATGTACATTCATTTTACTAAAATTCAGTAACTTTTAGGGCATGATCTTGAGGAAAATATTTTTCGGTAATGTAAGTTATGGTGTAAATCTTTCTATCACATTTTTGTAACTTGGCGAAGTACACAACTTTTATTATGTAATTCAAATTTATGTTCTTTCTCTTCTATACTTTCAGATGCTGTTCTAGCCTACCACAAAGAGGCAACAGAATCCATAATATTTGAGCAGTACTCAAGGCATATGAAGTATGCTCCAGAGAGAGCAGGAGGAGTTTCAAGGCCAAAAGAATAGTTTTGTTTTTTTTTTAATAAATTTCTCATTTTAAAAACTTTTTTTTTTACATTAGACAGTTTACTGTTAGTTGCCAGTAAAAAAATGACAGTGAAATCAAGAAATACATTATTTCGTGTTCTTCATCTTTTTGTTTGGTTAACTCAATAGTATGGGGTGTATAAATAATGATTGATTTAGTACACAACCTTGGTGATGGTATGGTTTGTTCAAAATTGCAAATTTCATCACCAACCATACATAAGACTTTAAGATAAATGTAAAACCACATATCTAGCATACACACACAATAGTTAAAATTCAGATTGACAAGACATCCATAAAAATGAAGACAAAAAAAGACAAAAAAGAACTAAATATCGGACAACAAAACCCAAACAAAAACTTAAAATGAGATCAGATTTTTGAAATGGTCCTGCTATGTGTTCACATTAAACAAAGGAGGCATTTTGTGTTTCTGTGCCAAATTTGCTGCATTTACATGATTTTGGAGTAAGTGGAAAACTTGATCAACCAGAATCAAAACAATGTGCTGGAGTTAGGTGATACATGTGTTCCTTTGCTTTGAGAAACTAATAACGTGCTAGAATATTTAGAAGGTTTTGTGTATATTGAGGTTCTTGGTTTCAATTAAAATCCTGGAATTCTTACTGTTTTTACTCCTTGGTTTTGATTGTTATTGTCTGCTATTCTCTTTTGGAGTTGTCTCTAGTTGAGATTAGAACTTTTGATGGTATACTAACTTGAAATAAAAAATTGGTTTCGAATTCTGTTATTTCATAATTTAGATATCTTTATATTGTATATGAACAAGTGTCAATCAGGATAAATTTAGACCCGAGAACCATCACATTACCTAACTTCAAACCAACCTACAGTTGACCTGATTTCGACCTGAATTTAACCTAACTCGACCTTATTTTAACCTCACTCGACCTTATTTCAACCTAACTCGACCAAATTTCAACATGTTATCAACGTCAATTCAACGTTGACACGGCAACGTCATTTAAACTTTCAAATCTAACCAGTTGGAAAGCAGGTCACGGTTTGACCCCAAGTTTATCAGCAACAATGGAGGTCACGTGACCGTGAAAATTCAGTAAAGCTACGGATGAGACAAACCTCATTTTACTCACTAAAATACCAATGTCATGATAAAACTTATTGATGAAAATAATCCTGAATATTCATAGTTTTACCTCGTCAAAACTTACACACCAACTCAAAGTCCTTTACTCTTTATTTTATCCTCAAACTTGATGTTTGTGTGAAAATTGTCAAGTCTCCTGATCGAAAAATCTAAATATTTTCGAGGAAACTGAAAATGATAGGCTGAATTTAAATTTTATACAACATCTCATTAAGACAAACACTCGATATGAATATCTAGGCAAGAGAATTTTGGATACGCAAACGTCAAGTTATTTTCAACACGAAGCGGTGGTTTTTTGCCGATTTGTGCAAGTGGTTATCTCCCTTGATATCACCAGTCAAAAATAAAACCCAGCAAAAATATAAAAAGAGTTTACTTTACAAAATCAGGAAGAAAATAAACTAAATTCGATGTACAACTATGTTATTATAATAATGAGAAGAGATACTTCCCTACTTTTCAGAGGATTAGTTGTAAAAATCAAAGACAAAAAATTAGAAAAAATAAGAAATGTCATGTAGAAATCTAGCATTATTGATATAAATTAGCTCTGGCTGATGAAATTTACTTTGTAAATTTTATAAATAATGATATATGCCTTATGTGATCACTCCTACATGTATTAGAAAAATTTTAAACACTTCTAATAATGTGCAATAAAACATGTTTTATACAATTTGAATAATCTTTCTGAAAATGAAAATAGGCCTAATAAAAGTACAGGAGTCGGTTTCACAAAAAAAAACAATTCAGTATACTTACGATCAATCTTAGTCGTAAGTTTTTGTGAAACCGACTCTGATCATTATATTTTTTCTATAAAGTGGGACCAAGAGTCACAATTGGTTTCTTCAAAGTAAAAGAGCCTATGTTTCTTAGTTGAACAGTAAAGTACTGTCTAGAAAATATCCTACAGAAAAGGATAGGTTTAACAAAATATTGACAGAAATTCTGTAAAAAATTATGGTTAAAATCTTAGTGAATGTGACATAATTTTGAATTTTAAAATTATTATAATTGTAAAGTTCAACTAATAGATTAGCTAATACAGTAGTCCATGTCTTATTTCTCAGGGTATTATATAGATTATGAAAGTAAACTATTTGAGAGAAAAAATGGGGCTTCTTCTTTTCAGGTTGCTGTATCAGCAGCTTTACATATTATAAACAAAGTATTGTATATTTCACCTGAATAATTGGATATTTATATCATAAAAGAAAGTTGGTGGGACAAATCTTGTGCATTTTACTTAATGATCAATGGATTAATTTTGTAAGAACACATCTCTTCTTGTTTGACTTGATAAGCTAGTTTTGCTCTTATTAATGCAGCTTACTTAATAAAGAAAAAATAAATAAACAAGGTTTTAACTTATAAAATATAAAATAATATAAACTGACCTTCATTTCCTTTTTTCATGTTTTTTCCTCCAGAAATTTTCTTTACAATGCATTTTCTATTGCTATTTTTTGTGCTTTTGTCCTTCCATAGGCTATCATTAATTTGTCAGATTTGTTTCAAGTATGAATGAAATTTTCTAAGACGTATAGTTTCAAACGCAATAAAGAAGATCTTTGTTTGTTGTTTCACTTTTCCAATGTGTAAATTTTCACTATGCACATGACCCTGGCACATATTTTGTTAACGTTATATGACGTATGTTGAAAAAAGAAAACAATGTCACCGTCAATTTGTGTAGGGGGTCAAAAAGGGGTTTAATTACTTTGAAATGGAGGTATCGTATGGAATTGTGAAAAACAACAATTTTTAATCACAATTTCATTCATATCTTTAATAAAATCAGTATTTAGAATACTTTGGAAACAGGAAGAATGAAAAGACGTTGAACTTTACTGTTTTGAAATAGAAACGAAGCCAAAACCAGGTACAAATTGACATGACTGGTGGTCACTAAAATTGATGTTTTACACTAAAAATGATGGCTTCAAAATTGTGTAGAAATTTGAAATAGGTTACCCGGTTTCAATTAAGATTATCACCGTTCTTTTCCGTATTTGGATACGCAAACGTCAAGTTATTAAAATTCGATGTTTTGGCGAACAAAAAGATGGCTGATAATTTTAGAACGGACAGGATAAAGAAATAGCAAATACAAGCTATTTTTGTAATGTATGTATGTCGTATTGAAACTATATTGGTCGCAAAACTACAAATTTAAAAATCAATTATAATAAAAGCATGACAAGTTGAAAAAATACTTTAAACGTCAATTTTTAGCTGATTGATTTGGCGGACTTTTCAATGTCACGGACGACTGTAGCGCCACCTAATTAATCCGCCCCCTGCTATTGTTGCTGATAGAGCTTGACGACAACGGACGTTTTCTAAGGACTTGCTTTCCAACTACAACGTTGTAACAACGTTGAAGTCTGCCATTGGATCAACGTTGAAACAACGTTGGTGTGCCTGCTGGGATATAATTCCTGACAGTCAGCCAGAATTGCCTCCTTTGCCATTATTGTTTAGAAGGATAAGAAAAACACACGAAGAAAGTAATAATACAAAAATTCAAATATAAATCTTTTTCCAACCTTTAATGTAAGCTTGTCTAACTTTTTCCTTTTACTAAAGATTATGCTTTTTCATTGATGCAATATAAATAAAGGGGATCATATATAAACTTAGTCTACTGTTATCGTAGATTCTTATGAATAAGAGCAAGAACAAAATGAAAATAACTTAAAATATGTTTTACATGTCAAAATGATCAATGTTAAACAGTATTCTTATAATGAAGCCAGTTTCTAAATGTATATTTTATATTTTGAAGTATTGTGGTGCAAAAAGCATGTCAGCATGATTCATTGCAAGGTCAAAGTTAATGTTGTTAGATTTGGTCAGTTTGTCAATTATCCCAATTAATAGCTATATATAATCACAACAGTTGAAAGGTGTTCATGTCCAACTTGCACGTTTAACCTGATCGTGACATATTTTCACGATTCATTGATTAAAGTTGAAGTTTTGTTATAAGGTCAGTTTCCAAAGTACTAATAAAAATAGTTGGTTTGTTATTTATTGTTATCAAATACATGTTTGTATGGATGTTGTCACCTGAAATTCCTTCATGTTCAAGATATAAATCAATATTATTTTTTGATGTGTATAATCATTAGAGTGTAAATGATAGATTATCCATCGTTTATCTCTGTCAAGGCTAGTACCCCAAAGGTTGAATGCGGTACAGAAATATGGTCACTCTTTGGTCTTCCCCCGACCCACAGTAAAACGCTTGTCAAAACGGGGCGTCCATTTGGCTGTGCGGGATGTATGAATTCGTAGCCACGTCCTGTCAGAATGGGGACGTTAAATGTGATACCTCGTGTAGAAAAAGTACAATGCTCTGCATGTTAAGAACCGTTGCAAAAACACTTTAATTGAGGGGTCCGTAGGTTGCCTGTTGCAAGGCAAACTTCTGTCCATTACAATATACCCTCATTTTCCAGTGGCGTTCAAAATTTCCTACCCTTCATCCCGGTCGATTCGGTATTACAGGCTTACCTATTGTATTAATTGTTAATTTTTTTCTTGCTCTGAACAAACATGAAATATTTGCCACTGGACGTTAAGCAAACAACAATGAATCAATCTATGTCAAGATTGGTTTGGCATCAAAATATCTATACATCAAATAACTAAATGTATATTGAAAAGTAGTCCTACTAACCAGCAAAACATTCTAGCTAAATATACAGTATGGAATCAAATAGTAATGATTAGCCCTTGTAAATTTCAGTTTCTGCATCGAGCATATGCGACAGTCACGTTTGTTTTACAATACAATCATTAGTGCGTTTTGAAGAACATCTTCGTGTATAATCCTGAGCTTCAACCTAATAGAAATAAACATGAAACGATTGTCTTAATTCTTTGAGTTGCGAGTAGCAAATATCCAATATCAAACAAAGAAAACTTAAAAAGCAACTACACTGCATATCTTAATTTCAGAAAAAGTGTATTTTAGCATGATAAGTTTTATCTATATAATACGAGGAGAAATATTTTAACTATCTGGACCAAATGAAAGATGCTATAGGTGCTTTCCAAAAAAAAAAACAAAAAAGAAAAGACATCACATTCAGACGTAAAACAAGAGGTTCATCAGATAAGCAGTTTTTCATTCAGCAGGGATTTATTTGTCCCTCACAAGACATGTTATGTAAGCATGACGAAGGTCTTCGCGTGTCACATAAATTAAATAATTTTTTTAATGCATGTGTCTTTGTCATTCAATCAGCCATTCTACCGGAGATTACATATTTCTACTATAATTTCATAAAAAAAGAAGCTAGTAAATGTATATAATAGTTTCCACTGGACGTTTAGCATGCAATAACCAATCAAATAATTAATCACAAAATGGACAAGGATCGTCCAATCATCATACAAAGCTAAGTGTAAATCCTATCGTTCTCCCGATTGGTTTAATTGCTGTCTATTATATATATATATAGTTGTAGTATGAGCTCAAACGTCACTTAAAAGTCAGCAAGGATCTCCCTCTCATATGTGACCGTCTTGACATCGAGATCAGATGACATTGCATTATAATATAAGGTATTTTATTACATGGTGCGGACACAACACAACCTACGGGCGAACGTGCGTGCATAGATCTGGTGCATTGACAGACAGACGGACGGGTCTATGATAAATATAACAACTTGGCTTTTCGTACCTTTGTGTATTTTTAAATTTTGCATTTATATGCACAGAATACACACATAGTAATATAAGTTTGAATATGTATTTCACTTTTACACCTAAGAGATAGGTGATGCAATTTCTCTCTCATTTAAGGAATAACAGTACTATATTTAGGAGTTGCCACCGTCAATAGGGATTCGCTCCTCGTCGCCAGTAAAACTGCATTTACAACCCTCAAACCCAAAATTGGCAGTGGCAACTTTTCAAATACAGTACTGTTATCTTTATTCTAACGCAATACTCTTAAATTGTTCAAAATTAAACATGTTAAATATCCTGTAAATGTTGATTGCGATTGTACAACGTTGCTTTCAATGACTCCGACCGTCAATCGTGGAATTGATGGCAGACGTTATCAATCCAAATTGGCGTTACATAACTTATTGCATCATTATTTAAATTTGTATACGTGTGTATTAATTTGCGTTTTAAGAAAGTTTTACACCAATGTGTATTTCTACATGTGAACGGGAATGCATATAAAAATAAGAAGATGTGGTATGATTGCAAATGAGACACATTTCCACTAGAGACCGAAAGTTTGCAACTAAAGGTCACCCACCGTACGGCTTTCAGCAATGAGCAAAACCCATACGTCATAGAAAGTATACAGAGTAATTTATAAAAGGTCCCAACATGACAAATGTAAAACACGGGGTGAATTCTAACGAGAAAAATAACGTAGTCTAATTTTATGTTTAAGCTATTTATAGCTCGAAAATTAAATGGAATTGTAAAATATATGGCATTTGACCTGAATATTTCCTATATTTTATGCTATTTTGAGTATCTGTATCTTGTTGACACTCCAAATCTTCCATAAATTGATCATTTTCTATCATTTTTTTTACATCAGTCTGACTTGGAAGTGTACACAAGGGACCGCATTTGAAAGGTTCCAACAGCTACAGAGAACCAGAAAATGGCCACATACGCCAAAATCAGTATAGTTTTCAGTGGAGACCGAAAGTGAAGAAATCGGTGTATACAACTTGTATAAAATGTCAAAGAAACATCGTCTTTTATGACGCAGTCAGTATGAATTTCGGTTTGTGCAGGGGCGGATCCAGGATTTTGGAAAGGGGGGGCGTAGTATGAAAATTGGTCGAGCGGAGCGAGGCGAAAATTTTTTTGGACCTTTTTTTGGCTAAAAACATAAAATAAGTGTAAAATGCATTTTATAGTTAAAGTGTAGGGGTTGGACATTTTTGGTGCCGTATTCTCTCCATCAATTGTCTATTATGAAATGATTGGATGGATCCAAAGCTATGTACTAATTAATATATTTGATGTGGGATTTGTCAGTAAAAAATGGACATGGAAAATTCTCGTTTGTTGTATACTTAGTTAGCATAACTGTCCTCACAGATTTCTTGTTGTAAACAAGATATACAGCTATTCAATGAAATTTACAATACGACCAACACGAAGAAAGACAAACAAGCAATTTTCATCCAAATGTTTGGTTGAAATGTTTCACCCAACAAGGGAAGTGAGGGGTTCCAAATCAACCAAAGGCTACGAATGAGTCGGAAATGACAATGAAGTTGTGAATGACGGTCGACACATGGAGACATGTAGGCCACACCCAGCAGGCAGGTTGCAGTCGGGCCTTGAAAAAAGTATTCAGTATATCAGTTCGGCGAAACACATTCCGGTCAGATATGGGATTCACATGCAACCCCCAAAAAAATTACGCCCGTTTTTTATTCATCATGTTCATTTAATGCTAAAAATTCTGTTGAAAATATTTTTTCTAATAGCAAAAAGTGGACAAGATTATTGTTTTCAATCCAGATACGGCCAGAATTTTGTTTAAGGCAAAAATCAGGGACAGAATTTTTCTCTAAAATATCCAAGACTACCCCTCAGATTAAATGGTCCGTACCTTAGACTTTAAATCTATATCTAAAGCTTACTGACTGGGGATCACTATTCAGCAATGTTATTAATAGGCTGGGGCGTGTGGGGTTAAACATATTTTCGTAGGTAAATAATATTGCTATGAAACTTTTTTTCATGAGAGTGTAATAGAATATTTCTTTCTGTTGGGTGGAATTGTGAAACAGAAGTCAATACGTTCTTGCTCAATACTTTGTCGCTTTGAAGGCGTCATGCTTGTCATCCTCAGCCTAAGCAATGTGTTACTGTAATTTGAATTTCAAAATTACTGAGTGACGTTTTTCGACGAACTGGTCAACTCCACCGTAGAGAATCACATGACTTTGACATAATCAATAATATATTACAGTAAATACGAGCGAAAAATGTCTTTATAAGTAAAGAATTGTCGCATAAAAATTAGATATACGGAAATGGCAAAGTTCACGAAGTCTAGTCTGATTAATCATTTTACAAAAAAAAAAAAAAGTGCAAGCAAAGGGGCGTACGCCCTCTACGCCCCTCTGGATCCGCCATTTAAAAAGTACGCTTTACTATGGCAACGGCATGCATGTTGTCACAAATCTTTCTTCTATTTGGACGAAATAACAGAATTGAACAAAACCAACAAAAACGATATAGGCTACAATAAAAGGAAAACATTACGGACATAAAATCAAACTTAAAACTGTTTTTTAATTTGCATTTCAATTCGGTGTTGCAATACTGTTTTCCATGTGTATAGGTTGTATCTCTAATTGTTAAAGTTGTACTTGACGTATAGTTATACTTGACATTTCTTCATGGATCTAAACTGTTTCAAGTTTGTTATTTATTACAGATTGTAAACTACTGATATATTATGTTTATATCTATTTCACAGCTATAAGTACTTTTTATCTCTGAAAATATCTCTATATATATTTATTTAGTTAATTACCATGCAGTATATATATGTTTTAATTCTTTAAAGAAAAGCGCATATCCTCAACTTTTAGAATCGTCAGCCTTTTGTCGTCAAATTGTGTGCAATTTTTTAACTATGATAAAAAACCTGATAAAAATTAAACGCTATGCTCACATCTGAATGCGTCAGATATCTTTTTAAAGATAGTACTTGTTTAAACGTATGTCGTTTTTGATACTAGTAGTCGATAAAACATTGTTTCATAATTTGAAAGCCGGGCCTACAAAATTAAAGCATAGAACCAATTTCCACCGGTTGATTTTATTATATTTTTGGTAACATGTTCTTTAATCTTAAATACAAATGACTGTACATTAGACTTATATGTATTTATTACATGACTATAAAACTCTTGTTTCTCATTGGCTAAAAAGTAGGGAATCTTCTTTGATAAAAGTTACATTCACCGCGTGAAAAATTACGAGAGGTTAATTTAAGATTTGGAACAGCTAACGTGTACCTATAAATATTTTTTTAATAGGCAACGTCCATAACGCAGGCTTAATACGGCATGCACATTCTCATGTTTCTCCTTTTTTTCGATGTTATTTTATTTAATTAACCTTATTGAATATTTCATATATTTAATAAAAGTTTAGCAACTTCAAAACTGATAATATTTGTAGTTTAAAAGGAGCAGTTAAATATCTTGAGCAAACACGAGAAATTGGAGATAGATAAAAACGTAATATGATAAAACAATTGCT
This sequence comes from Mytilus coruscus, assembly GCA_017311375.1. NCBI lineage: Eukaryota > Metazoa > Mollusca > Bivalvia > Mytilida > Mytilidae > Mytilus > Mytilus coruscus. The sequence goes on along the minus strand of JAASAO010000224.1, from coordinate 5,682 downwards.
GGCTTTGATATCAGTTGATACATTGGTTTATCAACCCCATATAGATAAGATATTCACCCTCGACCGTTGGCCTCGGAGAATTTCATATCTCTGGGGTTTATAAATCATTGTATAACATTATGTGATATATTTAAACCTGTAAAGTCAAGTGATCGTTATAAGTGCATTAAAGTGACAGCTGTAGAGCAAATCGGTAAAATATGAGCCAATTTAAAAAAAAAAAAAACGGCCAAATTGTCAAATTTCATTAGGATTGTCTCCAATAGCAATGTATAGAAAATTTGTAATGGACACCAATTTGACTGAATGAAAATCGTGACAAAAATCCTTTAAGTATTAATTTCATAAGTATTCTTTAGTATCCAACATCCAGACTAAGTTTCTTCGACTTTCAAATGTTGACACAATGATTAAAACAATGTAATGAGGAATTGGCCGTATACGTATTTTCAATATTAAAAGGTCATTGGGCTTTAGAAGACATTTACAATTGTTAAGGAAGAAATCTAAATAAATAAAACACAAGAGGAAATTCATTTGTATTGATTTGCGTTTAAGATTACTTAGTACCCAATAAAAATAAAAATGCATGCATGAAATTAACGTTAATATGGTATTTCTGGCATATGTCTTATTGTTCTTAAAGTAAGTATAAAAAGAGGCGAAAGATATCATAGCGATATTCAAACTCATAAGTCGAAAACAAACTGACAATGCCATGGCAAAAAACGAAAATAGACAAAAGACAAACAACAATACACAAAACACAACATAGAAAAATAAAGAGATAACAAGCATCAGTTACATCAGACGTCAATATAGAAAATAATGTTCCTTCCACTTGAGACTGTGAAACATCTAGTTTTAGATATGTTCCCTATGGTCATGTCCTTACAGGAGACCTCAACATCGTCGAAGACCGTGAGGTCATAACTTTTCTTAAGAAAGGACCTAAATATCGGCCTCCATCTAAAATAGATTGAAACAGTGTCGTCAGGTCATTAAAGACGCTCTGTCTGTCTACTATAAAATTGGTGTAAACGTGAAAAATCTGATAAAAATCTCTAGACAGTTATTTGAATAAAATTATGAATACTGTTAATATTTGTATATCTCATTTTGAAAACAATTCTGAAATTAGTAATAGGGTCCATGATATTCCCATTTCCAGAATAAAAATAAACTCCAAGTACTCATAAAGCGGTTTGTGTTCGTACCGGCATACAAAGCAGCAAATAATGTAGTGGTGGCGTGACGTAGACTACACGATAGTTCTCCAAAACGAAATTACAAATTCATGTACATTCAGGTCCGTACCCTCCACAGAGAGTCAATTTGTAAACTAGCATATCACTGCCACTACCCAGCTTAAAGCCTCTTCCGAACATTTGAAAGTCCCTACTATGTACTGGTTACCTAAATTGCAAAAAAAAAAACATTTAAATTCCGTTTCATCTCCGCATCTAGTAAGTGTACTACTACCAATCTATCAGTGCTTCTAACTACCTCCTTACTACTATCAAAGAACTTGTTATTAGCTTTTGTAAAAGTTTATGAAAATAATGGTATTAATTATTTTGGAGTGTTAAAAATTCTTTAGAGGTTTTAGATAAAATACATGCTTTTGATGGTCCTTTTAATTCTGTTGACAGTTATGATTTTCTACTCTATACTACACTTCCATACAATCTTATCAAGAAAATTTTCATATTTAATTAAATGGTCTTTTGAAAAATCTCATTACAAATTTATTTGCTGTAACTCGTTTAAATCCTTTTCTGTAACGAAAAGGAAAGTATACTAAATACACTTACTTGAAATGTGAAGATATGATTGAAGCTTTAAATTTTCTCCTGGACAACATATATGTACGTTTCGGCGATAAAGTGTATCGACAAGTAGTAGGTATTCCTATGGGCACTAACTGCGCCCTTTTAATAGCAGATTTATTCCTGTATTGCTATGAATCTCAGTTTATGACCAAACTCAGTAAAGACACGTCATTGTTACATTTAGTTGATACATTCAACAATACCTTCCGTTATGTAAATGATATTTTTCGTTAAATAATCCAGAGTTCTCTAAATATACTACCGACATTTACCCAAAAGAACTTACTTTAACCAAATCTAACTAGTTGTCCTTTTCTAGATTTGGACATTTCAATCTCTAACAGAAAACTCCATACTAAAATTTACGACAAAGAGACGACTTTTCATTCCCTATTGTTAATTTTCCTTTTTAGACGGCGATGTTCCTTTGGCTCCATCATACGGTGTTTATATATTCCAATTCGTTCGTTATGCCCGTGTGTGTAGTGATGTCATAGATTTTAACAAACGTAATCAATGCATCACTGGTAAATTAATAAGTCAGGGATTTCGTTAGCATAAATTTCGCAAAACTTTTACTAAATTCTTTCATAGATACAAAGATTTGATCAGTAAATTTGACTGTACCTGTAGAAAACTAATTAAAACGGTATTTCACATCCTAAATTTTACGGTAATATTGTACTTAAAGCGCAGAAATCACTTTGTGATCCGTGTAAACTCATCGAACCTTTAAACACACTTATTAGTAAAGGTTATCTTACCAATTTTGTAATTAGATCTTTGAATATAGTTTACATAGGCACTAATATCGCTTTTGTCATCAGCAAATTAAAACATAATTAAATTTGTATTCTTTTCAAACGGGATGTATAAAGACACATCCACGTTCATTTTAATCTATAAAGAGGTTAACTCCTAACTATCCTACTGCCTGTCGATACATTTATTTTGGCATTGCACAAGTCTTGTCTTCTTTGACTGTCCATGACGTTAAAATACTAAATCCCTGGGATGTGTTTTAGTTGATTTTAGTCTCTGATGCATGATTTTTATTATTGATTGTTTTTGCTTTTAACTAGCTGTCAGTAAGTGCGAGTACTCTCAAATCGTACTTTCTTGTTTATTTGACCTGTTAATACTAATTGTAATGCAATTTTGTTATCTAATGTTATTCAGGGTTATATCTGGTATATATACCAGCTTTGATAAGTCTTTGGTATTACTATTAATTGTCACTTCTTCGTACTATGAACATCAAAATTATTTATTTTGTAAAACATTTCCTTCTCTATTTGAACTGTACACGTATACCTAACAACAAAATTATTTTCATTTACCTGTGTTTAAAGTAATTGCAAATGGCTGATATTTTTGTTCAAGCATATTGTTTTTCTTAAATTGTTTAACATTTCACAGCGGTATAACATGTTACTTTAATTACTCTTCCTTAGTTTATTTATTTTGTATTTACATTGTATCATAGATCAAATGTATTTGTTCAGTGTACGTTCACTGGTGTTAATGTGTCTTTTGATTGCGTTAAGCCATTTCAATTGATATTTTATAGTGTGTCTTTCTATGTTGTGATGTTACACTATTGTTTCAGATAACGGTGAAGTTTTGGTACCATTAACACGTTTAAACCCGCTGCAATTGTTTGCACCTGTCCTAAGTCAGGAATCTGATGTGCACTAGTTGTCGTTTGGTGATGTGGTTCATAAGTGTTTCTCGTTTCTCGTTTTTATATAGATTAAACCGTTGGTTTTCCCGTTTGAATGGTTTTACACTAGTAATTTTGAGGCCCTTTATAACTTGCTCTTCAGTGTGAGCCAAGGCTCTGTGTTGAAGACCGTACTTTGACCTATAATGGTTTACTTTTATAAATTTTGACTTGGATGGAGAGTTGTCTCATTGGCACTCATACCAAATCTTCTTATATCTATTGGTTTAGATCGTATGATAGTATTACTGAAAATAGATAATGTATACGTATTTCCTTTTAATACCAATAACATGAAGGCAGAATAATGCTAACTTGCAAACAGTATTCATATAGTTATACTTCTGTTCTACTTACTGTGTCAAACTCTAAATTATTCCAAGTCTATAAAAGTTGGCAAAGACTATTTTATATTCTTTTGTGCTTTTTTGAACAAGTTTTTGTTTAATCAATTTGTCCCTTTTCAGCTGCCTAAATATATAATTTCATATTATGAAGGAATATGAAGAACGCAAGAAAATAAGTTATATGAAATTAAGATAAAGTGGTAAAATTGCTAATGAGACAACCACCATAAATATATTGATTTTATAGTTTGTAACATATTTAAGTAAGCGATTAAATAACACTGTTTCATATTTATAATTTCAGATAAAAGTAAGAGAATCTGGAGAGTTTTCTTTGGACTCAGTAAAGCCCTCGCTTTCTAACATGTCAGCCAAACCCATTCAATATCAGAATGACTTTTATTCACAATATAAATGTTGTATCACCTACAGGGTATATTGCAGTGTAACTTATATGTCAATTCTTAAATACAATGCAGCTGTTTTCATGATATTATACTATTATACAGTAGTAGTGTAACAGCAGACCTGCGAGCTTTATCGTAATTTAATGTGACAGCAAACAAACAATAAGAATATCATTGATTGTTGTCAATAAAATGATCAAATATGTCGATTAAAAAGTATGCGCGCCGCGAATAGTCCCACGCCCGTCATTGTAAATACGTTACAATTCCAAAATGGTATTGTAACTATAACTTGTGACATGCCCAATGACAGATCGAGGCAGCATACATTATCAGGGTCTATTACAATGTGTCAAGCTCTAAATTTGATTTATATGTACTGACTTTATGTATGCCTATGAATATTAGAAATTACATGCATGCAGTGCAAAAAGATGAAGGATAAACGAAAAATCGTCTGGAATGTTGGGTTTATGTGGTTACCAATTTAGAAAAATATAGACTTTAAATGATCTGTATCACCGGTTTTACACGTCTATACTAAATAAAATTTACTCCAGACTATAACATATAAATATCTTATAGATAAATAATTTACATAATTTAAGGGTTATATAGAAGTAATTGTGAAAGCAGTCAATTATAATAATAATGGTAAAGTCAGGTAATTTTGTTTGTTTGATTAGACCGATCTGTTCCTTGTCTTCTCTAGAGAGGTACTGACATGTGTCACAGGTGAAGCAGGATCTGTTTACTCTTCCAGAGTACCTTAGATCACCCCGTATTTTGGTGGGGTTCGTGTTGCTTAGTCTTTAGTTTTCTATGTTGTGTACTATTGTTTTTCTGTTAGTCTTTTTTTTTTAGCCATGACGTTGTCAGTTTATTTTCGACTTGTGAGTCCCTGTGGTATCTATCGCCTATATACAAAAAAGCATTCTCATTCAAGAAGCTTTAGATACAAAATTAGTCACACAGAAAGATAAATGTTCATCTCGTCAATTTTGATGACCAAACATGTCATATCCATCGCAATAGTTGTAAGGTCCATATTTACCTTCTAAGATTCAGTTAGCATGCATTCGAATGTACGTAGAAAAATCTATTTGTCAAGATGAAAACACGCATTTAAGTGAAGTACACAAAATATACTGAAACATAATATTGAATATATATGTTGTGTACAAGTTATCATTTTGTACAATAGAATTGTACAAATTATAATTTGTATTTTGAATTTGTACAAAATTTTACTAAAATTCACTTAAAACTTGTACAATAATTTATAGTATGGATTTTGTTATAAAAACAAAGCATTGATACCCACTTTATATATTTTTTCAATGACCCCACAATAAACCTTATTTACAATTTAC